>JARGCV010000157.1:85000-120000 GCA_034064705.1 Bothrops alternatus | reverse complement strand
AATCAATCAGTTCCAACTTTGCGAGATCTTTTTTTTTCCCCGCGAGAAGTTGAAATTGATTGATTGAACTTTTTTTTTTTTTTGCACACGGCGGCGGAGGCCTAAAGCGAAAAGGTTTTATAAAACCCAGCGGAAGGCCTAGGACTCGGGCGACGGCGCGCGTGCCCACAGAGAGGGCTCTGCGTGCCACCTGTGGTACCCCGTGCCATAGGTTTGCCACCACGGCTTTATATATATATATATATATATATATATATATATATATATATATATATATATATATATATATATATATATATATATATATATATATATATATATATATATATATATATATATATATATATATATATATATATATATATATATATATATATATATATATATATATATATATATATATATATACACAAAGCTAACAGTTTAAAATGTTGTCCTCCTGTTTCTTCTCCCCCCCTTTACAGACTCTTCTCTTAAATGCTTCCCTCCTTCTTCCTTTCCTTCCCTTCCTTCCTCTAATTCCCAACTTCTTCCTCTCTCCCTTGCTTCCCCTTTCTCCTCTCCTTCCTTCCTTCCTTCCTTTCTTCTTTCTTTCTCTTTTCCTTCCTTCCTTTTTCTCTTTCTTTCTTTCTCTCTTTCTTTCTTCTCTCTCTTTTCTCTTTCTTTCTTTCTCTCTCTTTCTTTCCTTTCCTGTAACACCTGCCTTTCTTTTTAAATGCTCCTTCTACTTGGCAAGCAGGTACTCTTGGCGTGCTCAGAGTCCCTCTTTGATACAAATCCGGGCAGCAACAGAACAGCTGCGGGGGAAATTCGCAACTTGAGCAATCTCCCACCCGCCCACTGGAGCCAGAGGGAGGCTTCTGACTCAGAGACAAGCCCGGACAAGCAGAAGTGCCTCAGTTCATTCCCGTCTTCCGCACATCCCAGAAAAAGGCTTTGGATACACGATGGCCTGAGCAACTCAACCAACTTATTTCCTTGGAACTGCACCAGGACTGGCTGTTCCAGCAGCTGACCGACATTTCTCGTGAAATAAACCAAGAGATGAAAAATAATTGAAAATAATTAAGAGACTAGTCAGCAGCACAGCCTTCTGGGAGATGGACCCCCTGCAGCCCTCGTGGTGGGTAGGGGGGGCTTTTAGCTGACCCCCAGCCCCTTCCCCCAGGCTGGGCCCAAGAGTTGACATCCTATCTGGAATCCCACAATGGACAAAGGGCTGCAAACGTTAAATGGAGTTAGCAGAGATGGCTAAACTGACAGCCACGATTAAAGAAAAGAATACAATTAATTTTGTTTCTACTTGGAAACTGCTCTTGGACTTCGTGCCTAAGGCAGGGAAAAAATAAATAAAACTTGGGTTTTTACAGATGAAGTAGGTTTTTTCCCCTTCTCTCCTTTACCTTTTACTTTTTCCCCTTCTCCCTTTCCTCCCCTCTTTTCCCATTAGTTTTTGCATTTCGGGACTTTATGTTTCGATAAACTAATAAAAAAAGGAATGTGAGGTTAAAAAAAAAGAGGTCACATCCTATTTGCTGATCCTTTCCTATGCCACACAGAACCAGACCAGCAGATCTTTTGGGATTCAGAGAAGGAAGCCGGTCCTTCCCTGTTTTTAAATTACCTCACCCTCCAGTAAGAACTGAAGAAGCTTCTTGGATGAGAAGAGAAATGTCTTCCAAAAAAAAAAACTAGAAAGGACCTTTGGGGACCCCAAAAGAACCATTTCTCTCCTTTTCCTGCCCTGGTCAAAGGGAGTTTTGAAGTCCAAAGCCCCCTTAGCTATACACTTTCTGGGCGTTTGCTATCAAAATAAGAAGCAGGATTTGACCATCTGGGTTTCTTCGCAGCATCAAAAGGCTGAGCTGCCTAGAAGTTCCCCCCATTTCAATAAAACGGATATTAGATCAGCTCTGAAGATCGACAATTAGGACGAAAGGAAGAGCAAGCCATTATTCAGATTTCGGTCGCCACAACAGGAAAAAAGATGCTGAGACTCTAGAAAGAGTGCAGAGAAGAGCAACAAAGACGATCAGGGGACTGGAGGCTAAAACATATAAGGAACGGTTGCTGGAATTGGGCATGTCTAGTTTAACGAAGAGAAGGACGAGGGGGGACATGATAGTAGTGTTCCAGTATCTCAGGGGCTGCCCCAAAGAAGAGGGAGTCAAGCTATTCTCCAAAGCCCCTGAAGGCAGGACAAGAAGCAACGGATGGAAACTAATCAAGGAGAGAAGCAACCTAGAACTAAGGAGAAACTTCCTGACAGTCAGAACAATTAACCAGTGGAACAACCTGCCTCCAGAAGCAGTGAATGCTCCAACACTGGAAGTTTTTAAGAAGAGCCTGGACAGCCACTTGTCTGAAATGGTATAGGGTTTCCTGCCTGAGCAGGGGGTTGGACTAGATGACCTCCAAGGTCCCTTCCAACTCTGCTATTCTATTATAATAAGCAGGAGCAAATGTCTCGTGTTGTGTCATGTGTTAATGTTTCATTGTCATTTCAGAAGGCTGAAAAGGGTTATTTTCCAAGAGGACACACACAAAAAAAAATGGACCTGGAGGAGAAATATCCTCCAGAAATGAACTGATTGCATACAAAATCAAAGGCACTCTTCGTCACAAAAAAGGGGTGCGTGAGAAATAATAATAAAGTCTTGCCATTTTGCAAGGGTGTGTGTGTGTGTGTGTGTGTGTTCTTGTTAAAACAGTACTTCTCTCTTCTGTGCTATCCACCCCACCCCCCCACTTTGTATATGTATTTTTTTCACTGGCAGGAATCTGCCCGATCAAATGGCTTAGCCCACAGAATCTGGGAAACATTTTGTGTGTGTGTGTGTGTGTGTGGCCTGCAAGAAAGCGCAAAATTTTGCATGCACGCTTCGCTTCTCCCGCTGCTTATGGGGAAGGCTGAGAAGTAAATATGAAGTGAACTGTTATCTCCAGAGATTCTTTTCACAACAAGTAATTACAACACAGGGCTTGCATGCTTATCCCTGGGCTCCCCACCAATGCTCAGGAGAGGCTCCTTCTAAGGCTGATGGGAGGACTGGAAAGTAAAAACATGCACAAATAAAAGATCCTTTGTGTGTTGAGCCTTTGTGCGTTCAGAACAACCGTGGCCGGTTGGATTGTTGTTGCTTTCCGGGAAGAGGCACACAGATGCCTGGGTGGGCTTTTCACCCTGGAAGATGAAGAAGGAGATAAAGTCTCTGGCCTTGCGCAACTCTGCACACACATCCCAAAGGTGCTTCTTCTTCCAGCTGGACTGGAACTAGAGGTCTCAACACAGGCCCAACTAAACACAGGTGGGCTTTCTGAAAGAAGAATAACAAACAGTCCAGGCCTTGGAGCTGAAGATAAGAGGGCATCCTAAGCGCTTCCACACACGTTTAGAAGTGCAAGGAGAACAATATAAGTGCAAGGAAGAGAACAGTCGTAGCTCAGGGTTGAAATGAAGGGTCCTTAATGCTCTCCGAGTTTGGTTGTTTCTTATAGATGTTTCCTTACCCAACTAAGTAACATCATCAGTGCTAGAAGAGAATGAGGCTTGCAGAGGGGGGGTAGGAGGAGGACTGTGGGTTTCTTGGTACTCTCTGAACTTGGTTGTGTTCTTGCAGACGTTTCATTACCAAACTAAGTAACGTCATCACTGCTAGAAGGGAGTGAGGTTTGCAGAGGGGAGGAGGAGAAGGGGGAGGGGGAGGAGGGGGAGGAGGAGGAGGAGGAGGAGGAGGAAGAAGAAAACAAGGATTGGTGCTCTCTGAACTTGGTTGTGTTCTTGCAGACGTTTCATTACCAAACTAAGTAACGTCATCAGTGCTAGAAGGGAGTGAGGTTTGCAGAGGGGAGGAGGAGAAGGGGGAGGGGGAGGAGGGGGAGGAGGAGGAGGAGGAGGAGGAGGAGGAAGAAGAAAACAAGGATTGGTGCTCTCTGAACTTGGTTGTGTTCTTGCAGACGTTTCATTACCAAACTAAGTAACGTCATCAGTGCTAGAAGGGAGTGAGGTTTGCAGAGGGGAGGAGGAGAAGGGGGAGGGGGAGGAGGAGGAGGAGGAGGAGGAGGAGGAAGAAGAAAACAAGGATTGGTGCTCTCTGAACTTGGTTGTGTTCTTGCAGACGTTTCATTACCAAACTAAGTAACGTCATCAGTGCTAGAAGGGAGTGAGGTTTGCAGAGGGGAGGAGGAGGAGGAGGAGGAGGAGGAGGAGGAGGAGGAGGAGGAGGAGGAGGAGGAGGAGGAGGAAAACAAAGATTGGTGCTCTCTGAATTTGGTTCTGTTCTTGCAGACGTTTCATTACCAAACTAAGTAACGTCATCAGTGCTAGAAGGGAGTGAGGTTTGCAGAGGGGAGGAGGAGGAGGAGGAGGAGGAGGAGGAGGAGGAGGAGGAGGAGGAGGAGGAGGAGGAAAACAAAGATTGGTGCTCTCTGAATTTGGTTCTGTTCTTGCAGACGTTTCATTACCAAACTAAGTAACGTCATCAGTGCTAGAAGGGAGTGAGGTTTGCAGAGGGGAGGAGGAGGAGGAGGAGGAGGAGGAGGAGGAGGAGGAGGAGGAGGAGGAGGAGGAGGAAAACAAAGATTGGTGCTCTCTGAATTTGGTTCTGTTCTTGCAGACGTTTCATTACCAAACTAAGTAACGTCATCAGTGCTAGAAGGGAGCGAGGTTTGCAGAGGGGAGGGGGAGGAGGAGGAGGAAGAAGAAAACAAGGATTGGTGCTCTCTGAACTTGGTTGTGTTCTTGCAGACGTTTCATTACCAAACTAAGTAACGTCATCAGTGCTAGAAGGGAGTGAGGTTTGCAGAGGGGAGGGGGAGGAGGAGGAAGAAAACAAGAAGGATTGGTGCTCTCTGAATTTGGTTGTTTTCTTGCAGACGTTTCATTACCAAACTAGGTAACATCATCAATGCACTTCAGTCAAATCCAGGACAGGCTGTTTTCCTCTCCTTGTACCCACACCCAAATCCCACCCTAATCCTATCCATGGGGCAGCTAAGGAGAACAAAAGGAGCTGACTCCCAGGGATCACAACCAAAGACACGACAGCCAGGCACAGACATGCTCCAGGGTCCCTAGATTCCCCTTAGCTGGAAAATTAAGATAGAGGGATCGAAAACACACAGGAAGATCTAAAAGGTCCACTTCTTCCATTCTGAGGTCATTCGTAAGTGGAAAAAGAGGCACCAATTCCGTTTAAAAAAAAAAAGAATAAAGTAATGCGCTCTGATACAAAACCACACGAGTTGGCGAGCAAAGGTTAGCGAAATTTCAAGCCCGCTCTGGCCTTTTTATATGTTAATTATATGTAAGGGTGTAGGTCTATACCGGTACATATGTTTATATCAGGGGTCTTCAAACTTGGCCCTTTTATGACTTGTGGACTTCGACTCCCAGAATTCCACATGCCTGGCTGAGGAATTCTGGGAGTTGAAGTCCACAAGTCACAAAAGGGCCAAGTTTGAAGGCAGCGTGTTTTAAATGTGTGTTATGTTTGTGTACACTTCGAGAGGAAGCAGCTCAACGTCATTTTTGATCTGTGCCATTGTGCCCACAGGAGAAAACGACAATAAAGGTTATCTTATCTAATCTTGCAACAGCTCCTACCACAAGCAGCCACTGCACGGAGGAGCAGCAATGAAAAAAAAATCGCCTTCTTGTTGAGAGCAATCTCTTTCCTTCAGCCGTTAATCAAAGAATTCAGGACAATGAGATCCATGGCTTTCCGTGTCCTTACAAAGAGCATTAGAGGGATTAAAAAAAATATATTGACAGGTTCTCCCAGACACAGCCCGGCTTGGCCTGGGCTAATCCATTAAGCTGCAAGGTAGCTCGAAACCTATTGGAAGGGGAATAAATAATTAGCCATCACTAAACCGAGGTTTCTGGTGCCCAGTTTAGGGGTCAAAAACCATCCAAGGTTCCTTTTGTGGCCCTCACCCTTCAGCAATTCGAATCCATGAGCCAAACTAATTCAAAATCCAGCTTTCCACTTGTGTATTTTGGAATCTGGAGGAGAGAATGCTTAGCTCAAAATGCTCAGAATCCTTCTGTTGGATCTGACTCAATTTGTAATTTATATATATATATATATAAAATTAGCTGGCCTTTTTTTCTTGCCTCGTTCTGTTTCCAGCTAATCTCTCTCAAAAGTTTAATAATGAACACGTTGATCGGAAAGTCCAGGCTGAATACCATAACTCTTTACAGCAGGGGTCTTCAAACTTGGCCCTTTTATGACTTGTGGACTTCAACTCCCAGAATTTCTCAGCCAGCGTGCCTGGCTGAGGAATTCTGGGAGTTGAAGTCCACAAGTCATGAAGGGGCCATAGTTCCCCCACGCTAGCTGAGGAATTCTGGGAGTTGAAATCCACAAGTCATGAAGGGGCCAAAGTTTCCCTCATGCTGGCTCAGGAATTCTGGGAGTTGAAGTCCACAAGTTGTGAAGGGGCCAAATTTTCCCTCATGCTGGCTCAGGAATTCTGGGACTTGAAGTCCGCAAGTCGTGAAGGGGCCAAAGTTTCCCTCATGCTGGCTCAGGAATTCTGGGAGTTGAAGTCCACAAGTCATGAAGGGGCCAAAGTTTCCCTCATGCTGGCTCAGGAATTCTGGGAGTTGAAGTCCACAAGTCGTGAAGGGGCCAAAGTTTCCCTCATGCTGGCTCAGGAATTCTGGGAGTTGAAGTCCACAAGTCATGAAGGGGCCAAATTTTCCCTCATGCTGGCTCAGGAATTCTGGGACTTGAAGTCCGCAAGTCGTGAAGGGGCCAAATTTTCCCTCATGCTGGCTCAGGAATTCTGGGACTTGAAGTCCGCAAGTCGTGAAGGGGCCAAAGTTTCCCTCATGCTGGCTCAGGAATTCTGGGACTTGAAGTCCGCAAGTCATGAAGGGGCCAAAGTTTCCCTCATGCTGGCTCAGGAATTCTGGGAGTTGAAGTCCACCAGTCACGAAGGGGCCAAGTTTGAAGGCCCCTGCTTTACAGGGATACAGGCATCCCAAAGGTGCTTTTTTTTTTTCAGAAGGCCACTGGACTTTCTTGTTTTTTTTCTTTGAAGACGTTTCGCTTCTCCTCCAAGAAGCTTCTTCAGCTCTGACTGGATGCTGCGGGATGGAAGGATGTATATTCTCCATAGACATTTAGCGAGGCGCTGGGGATGAACGGTGCAGGAGGGTGAACTGATTTCTAGAAAACAGTGCAGACTACAGGAACCCTTTGCGCTTCAGTGTGAGATTCAGACAACCCAGAGTCATCCCCAACAGCCTGCGCCTGTCCGACAGGGAAGGGACCCAAGGCGGAAAACATCCTGAAGGAAGCACAGCTCCAACTTCTCAATGACTCAGGTGACCCTTAAGACACAGACAAACTTCCAAATGGCCTTATCAGCTCTCTAAAAGGAGGCAAATGAGCAACTCTCTGCAAGGAGTATAAATCCTTCCATTTCCCCATCATTCAGTCAGAACCCGAAGAAGCTTCTGGGATGAGAAGCAAAACGTCTTCAAAGGAAAAACAAGAAAGTCCAGCCTCCTGAAAAAAAAGCACCTTTGGGACAACCAGATAGAGAATCTCCCCAGACAGGAAATACCACAAGGGGGCACCAAAATTTTCATTGGTGAGCAAGTCCGTCACTAAGTGAATTGCACTCCAGTTTATGACCTTTTTTGTCAAGAGAATCCTTGCCGTTGTGAAGTAAATCACATCGTTAAGCAAATCTGGTTTCCCCCCCCCCCTTGACTTTGCTGGTCCGAAGGTTACAAATGGCGATCCACGTGTCTCCAGATTTGAAATACACGATCACGGGGATGCTGCCGCAGTCGTAAGTGTGAGAAACAGTCAGAAGTCAGGTTTTTTTTCAGTTGCAACTTCAAACAGTCACTAAACCAGGGCTAGGCAACCTTGGCTCTTTTATGACTCGTGGACTTCCAGAATTCCTGAGCCAGCCACGCTGAGGGGAAAGGGAGAGGTTTCCAAGCTGAGCCGTGCCGGCTCAGGAATTCTGGGAGTTGAAGTCCACCAGTCATAAAAGAGCCCAGGTTCCCCACCCCTGATCTAGATCATGATTTGATGAGTTTAGATCAGGGGTAGGTAACCGTGGCTCTTTTATGACTGGTGGACTTCAACTCCCAGAATTCCGGAGCCAGCCACGCTGAGGGGAAAGGGAGAGGTTTCCAAGCTGAGCCATGCTGGCTCAGGAATTCTGGGAGTTGAAGTCCACCAGTCATGAAGGGCCATAGTTCCCCCATGCTGGCTCAGGAATTCTGGGAGTTGAAGTCTACAAGTCCTGAAGGGGCCATAGTTCCCCCATGCTGGCTGAGGAATTCTGGGGATTGAAGTCCACGAGTCATGAGGGGGCCAAAGTTTCCTCCATGCTGGCTGAGGAATTCTGGGAGTTGAAGTCCACGAGTCATAAAAGAGCCAAGGTTGCCTACCCCTGCACTAAACCAATGGATGTAAGTGAAGACCTATCTGCAACGCTTGCAGAAGTTCATTTAGTGACCGTTCCAAGTTGCAACGGCGCTGGAAAAAAAACAACTTAGGACCCTTTTTCACACTTACGACCGTTGCGGCCTTCCCCGTGGTCGCGTGATTGAAATTTGGATGCTGGGCCAACTGGCTCGTATTTATGATGGCCGCTGTGTCCCACGGTCACGTGATCGCCGTTTGCAACCTCAGCGGGGGAAGCCAGATCCACTTAGCAGCCGCGTTCCTTAACTTATCAACCGTGGTGATTCACTTAACAACTTAACAAGGTCGTAAAACGGGGCAAAACCTGCCAGACCGACGTCCCGCCTCGCAAGAGAAATGGCGAAATTGAGACACGCGGCCTGTATTTCCCAAATGTTTCGCTTCGTTTGTCAAAGTCACCTATCAGAAACTCCTAGTTTAATTGTCCCCGTTGCGATTGGGTTATGGTTGCCCGTGTGGTTACACAAAGGAGGAGGGAGGAAAAAATACTTCTACTCAGTTTGGGGAAATTTACTGGGAAAGCACCCTTTTACAACATCCATCAACGCCTTTCTCGGTTCTTAAGATTTCTCGTCTATTTTTGCAGAGCAGAATTTGACCTGCTTAGGACAGAGCAAAGATGCTTAAGAGGATTCGGGGCCCTTTCAAGAATGAGAAATTTTTGGAAACAAAGCTCTGAGGTCTGTCTGACTCTGTCAGCATTAATTCCTACAAACTGGACGCTAAAACATATGAAGAAGGGTTGCTGGAATTGGGCATGTCTGGCTTAATGAAAAGAAGGACATGATAAACAGTCTTCCAATATCTCAGGGGCTGCCCCAAAGAAGAAGGAGTCAAGCTATTCTCCAAGGCGCCTGAAGGCAGGACAAGAAGCAACGGGTGGAAATTAGTCAAGGAGAGAAGCAAACTAGAAATAAGAAGACATTTCCTGACAGTGAGAACAATTAACCAGTGGAACAGCTTGCAACCAGAAGTTGTGGGTGCCTCATCACTGGAGGTTTTTAAGAAGAGACTGGACAGCCATTTGTCTGAAATGGTATAGGGTTTCCTGCCTGAGCAGGGGGTTGGACTAGATGACCTCCAAGGTCCCTTCCAACTCTGTTATTCTATTCTATTCTATTCTTTCTATAATTCTATTCTATTCATTCTATAATTCTATTCTAATTCTATAATTCTATTCTAATTCTATAATTCTATTCTAATTCTATAATTCTATTCTATTCTATTCTATTCTTTCTATAATTCTATTCTATTCATTCTATAATTCTATTCTAATTCTATAATTCTATTCTAATTCTATAATTCTATTCTAATTCTATAATTCTATTCTATTCTATTCTTTCTATAATTCTATTCTATTCATTCTATAATTCTATTATAATTCTATAATTCTATTCTAATTCTATAATTCTATTCTAATTCTATAATTCTATTCTATTCTATTCTATTCTTTCTATAATTCTATTCTATTCATTCTATAATTCTATTCTAATTCTATAATTCTATAATTCTATTCTATTCTATTCTATTCTATTCTATCTATTCTATTCTATTCTATTCTATTCTATTCTATTCTATTCTACAGAAGAACATAAAGAAATAAACTTGCTGGAGATGGCGGTACAGTATCCAATGGCCCACCACTACAGCCAGCTATCTGCAGAATTATTTCTTAAATGATTAACACCTTATTTCCAATTTAGGCTAGGATTAAAAAGGAATCACCCTGGGTAAGGTTTATACTATGTGGAGATAAGCCATAAAGGTACGTGCAATAGATATTTATCTATTTACAGAGCATACAGAAGGAGAATAAATACAGTATTCCTGCTGTTATCCGAAGTAAAAATAATTATTATGAAGATGGGTTCCTGCAAGCCTATTTTAACCTCCCTCACTGGGAACGAACTCCTGGCGCACAGGGGTGGCTCTTATTGCATTTAAATGATTTTATTTAAACTCCAGAGTGAATTGCCTACTCCTCTATGGAGGCCCATTTGCTTACTTCCACCTATCATTTCTGGTTTAAAATGATCGTACTGCTGGCACAATCCACAAAGGGAAGTTGGCATAAAAATTCCAGAAGGGTGGTTGAGAGTAACCACATTTCTAAAACCTCACATTAAGCTGAAGTTTATTGTTAGGAAGTATGAGGTTTCAGCAAGTTCCAGAGAAATAGTGTTAGTCAGCAAAGGCCTATGTGGACAGTCAGGACATGATAGATAAGAGAGAGAGACAGACACACACAGAGGGAGGGAGATAAGAGAGAGATTAGATAGACAGAAGACAGACAGATAGATACAAGAGATTAGATAGATGATAGATTAGATACATAGATAATTAGATCCAAGAGAGAAAGATATAAGTTATTAGAATGATGATTAGATAGACACAGAGAGATTAGATAGAAGACAGATATAGACAGACATAAATAGATAGATAGATTATATATATATATATATATATATATATATATATATAGAGAGAGAGAGAGAGAGAGAGAGAGAGAGAGAGAGAGAGAGAGAGAGAGAGAGAGAGAGAGAGAGAGAGAGAGAGAGATTAGATAGAAGACACAGATAGAAAAGATTAGATAGAGAGAAGACACAGAGATCTGGAGATAAGAGATTAGATAGAGATAGATAGATAGATAGATAGATAGATAGATAGATAGATAGATAGATAGATAGACACACAGAGAGATTAGATAGAAGACATAGATACACGAGATTACAGAGAGAGAGATTAGATAAAGATAGATAGATAGATAGATAGATAAGATAGATAGATAGATAGATAGATAGATAGATAGATAGATAGATAGATAGATAGAGACACAGAGAGATTAGACAGAAGACATAGATACACGAGATTACAGAGAGAGAGGAGAGAGAGAGATTAGATAGAGAGAAGACAGACAGAGATCTGGAGATAAGAGATTAGACAGACAGACACACAATGTTTATAGCAATCTAATCAGAGGATTTTCTTCCGCCATGAAGCTCCTCCAGAAAAAAATAGGTGTGTAAACAGAGCTCTGTCATATGTACATAAATCAAGACCCAGGAAAGGTATTCTACCCCAACCTTGGGTGACAGGAATGAAGAGAAACCTGTCCCAACAAGAAGAGAAAAAAAGCCCTGCAGGTGAGGCCGGGGGTGGGGGGGGTGGGGGCTCACAAAACACGCAGGTCCTGTGGCATTATAACATTGCCATAACCAAATGCAGCGGGGAGGGGGGGCTTACCTGGTTCAGTTCTGGAGAGCAGGCCACCTGCTTCGGATGGAGGAGGCAGCCCCCTTACCTGAGCGCCCTTCCTGCTTGCTGACCCCTCCCCGGCTCTACTGGGAGAAGCTGGGAGAGGAAGAGGAGGAACTGGGCTGCAGAGAGGGCCAGGGATGACCCCCCCTCCGCCATCAAAATATCCCATATGGGCTGCGGGAAGGGGGGGAGGCTGTGCTAAACCAGCCGCCCCCCAAGCCAGCCAGCTGCTGCGCTGTTCCTCCTACCCAAGGACATCCCCCCTCCCCAAAATGCAAATTGGTGAAATATTTTGAGTCGGGGGGAGGGAGGGTGGGGGGCTCCTTTCCTCGGCCGGGACCTGAATCGGGCCTGGCTGAGGGGGGAACCTGGCTCAGGAAGCGGGGGAAGGCAGCCTTACCCCCCCCCAAAAAACCACGAACCCCCCCCAGGGCCATTCTCCCTTCCCCAGGACCCCCGAGCGATTGAGGGGGAAGGATGGGGGGGTGCAGCCAGCCGACCAACCTCAAACCAAATCAGCAAATCCGACGGGGCAACCAAAGGCTGGAAGGCGAGCCACGCGCGTTTCGTGGAGAGGGCAGAAGCAGGAGCAGCGTGATTTGGGGTGGGGGGGAGGCTGCTTCGGGGGTGGGGGGGGGTAGGAAAGAGGCTGGCGGGGGCGAGCCAGGTCCCGGCCAGTGTCCCGCGGCTCGCCCACCCACGCCGAGGGCCGCGTGGAGCCCCCCGGGGGCAGTTAACGTTCGCTCCAGCCGAGCGCGCCAACGGAGGGTCTTTTGGAGGGGGGCAGAGTTGGAAGAAGGGAAAGTGGGGTGTTCCCCCACCGGGGGGGAATGGCGGGGAGGGGGGCGTGGCCAGCCCCCCGCCCGCCTCCAGCTGCCCCCCACCTTGGCCCAGGGCGCCCCCCTTCCCTCCCTCCCTTCCCGGGCTTACCTGCCAACCGGGCGCCCTCGGGCCTCTTTCGCCGGTGGCGCGGCTGTCCCGCGGTCCCGCGCGTCCGCTCCGGCTGCTCTTGCTCCGGCCGGGTCGACCCAGCAGGAGTCGGACGCGAGTTTGCCCCACTGCCGCGCGCGTCCCCGCGCTGGCTGCCTGGCTGCTGCTCCGTCCGTCCGTCCGTCGCGCCGGCCGCGCGCGCTCCCGCCCCCGCACCGCCGAGGGGGGGAGGGAGGGAGGGAGGGAGGCCGGGCGCCTCCGGCTGGCAGGCCACGCCACGCGCGCCCCCCGACGCCTCTCCAGGCCCCCCCAGCTGCCACGCAGGCCGCCGCTGCCGCTTTCCTCGGGGACGAGCGCGCACGCGCCAGGCTGGGGGGGAGGGGAGGACCCGAGGAGGAGGAGGAGCCGTGCGCGCGCGCTCCCGCGCCGTCGGCCCCGGCGGTTGGTCCCCGGCGCGCCCCCCCTCCCTCCCTCCGGCCGCCGTGGCTCCGGTTCTTTCCACCGTCTCCAAAACTGCCTGCCCCGGTGGGCCGGGGGTCTTGCGGGGCTCTCCCGCTGGGGCGGCCCTTCTGTCCGGGAGGGGCAGCCTCGGAGCTCTGGGGGTCCCGCCGGGGGGAGGGGAGCGTCTCCGAGGCAAGCCCCCGCGTCTGGCGAGGCGCCCCTCCCCGCGGCGCCCCTGAACTTCGGTGCGTAAAGGGCGGAAAAGTTTTTGCGCTCCGGAGAAAGTTTTTTTGCACAAAGGAACAGAGTATCTTTTTGGAGTGTGGTTTCTGTTTTGTTTGTTTGGCTGCCGCAAAATGTAGCCTTTGAGACTTCCGGAAAGATTTCGGAAACTTTGAAGACGGACAACTTTTTGTTGGTGTGTGTGTGTGTGTGTGTGTGTGTTATTGTTGGATGGGTTCGTGGTAGTGGTTTGGGTTTGGTTTGGTTTGGTTTGGTTTGGCGCTTTCCCTGGAAGACGGATCTGGCGAAGTTGTGAGTTGAGGGGTCTCTTGCCCAAAGCCACTACTACTACTACTACGACTACGACTACCACTACCACTACCACTACTCCTACTCCTTTTTCTCCTTCTCCTCCTCCTTCTCCTTCTTCTTCTTCTTCTTCTTCTTCTTCTTCCCATTATTGGGACTGCAATCCTGCAGGCTGAGCCCAAGAGTTTCCAGATAAATTTAGGACGCTGGTTCCCAACTTTCTCTTCACTGCAGACCCCCCTTTAAATACCTTTTGTGGCCACAGACCCCCAAAGACTCAACTAAGATTTAAATCCTAAACGAGTCTTCCACCCTCTGTGATGACATCACGGCCCCCACCCCAGGGGTCTGCGGACTACGGTTGAAAACCACTGAGTTAGAAGATTTTTATTTATTTATTTATTATTTTAATTTCTATGCCGCCCTATTCCGGAGAACTCAGGGCGGCTCACAACATGATAGAAATTACATTATATACATAAATATAAAAACCCTTAATTAAAAAAGATGTTCAAACATTGTTACTGTCTTTAGGTGCACAGATATGGGGTAATACCATCATACCAAACATCATCTCCTATTTTGTGCTATTTATGGGGTGATCACCCCGACTTCTGTCTCCCTTGGTGCTTAACAAGGCACAATCACAAACTTCCTGGTTCACTAAATTGGCAAATTTGGTCAGAAGCTGTGGCCTCCCTGTCCCTTGTGTAACAGGGGAACGATCTAAAAAAAAAAAGCTGCCCAAAGAATTAAGGATACTGAAGCAGAAAACGACAGGGCCGTCCTTAATAAGGTGGGTAACTTGAAATGGCTGAGCAAATACAAAGGCACTTTTCAAGCAGACAGCTAATTGAAGTTGCAACTGGCCAAACATCTTAGGGAAATATTCACGCGAGCGAGATTTGAACAGCTGGACACAATGGTCAAATATGGGAGTTTCCACTCTATACCCTATAAGTATAATGGACGTCCCTGCATCTGCGGCCTGGCAGAGGTTGAGGGCCTGGCTTACATCCTGTTTTGCTGCTGCCTGTATAAGAGGGTGAGAGAGGAACCTTGGCCTATACACTAAACCAAGGGTAGGCAACCTTGGCTCTTTTATGACTCGTGGACTTCAACTCCCAGAATTCTGAGCCAGCATGAGGGAAACTTTGGCCCCCTCATGACTCGTGGACTTCAACTCCCAGAATTCCTGAGCCAGCATGGCTCAGCTTGGAAACCTCTCCCTTTTCCCTCAGCATGGCTGGCTCAGGAATTCTGGGAGTTGAAGTCCACGAGTCATAAAAGAGCCAAGGTTGCCTACCTCTGCACTAAACAAATGACCCATTGGGACCCCCCCCATAGCAAAATAACTTACCTTACATGCGCCAGAATTTGAAAATTACATTTAACACAGCACAATACCTGAGCAAAATGGTTCAGCTGAGATCGGCATATGTGAGACTGATTGGGGTACATTGCTGGGCTGTTAGTGAAATATAATTTTGTCATATTTTATCTATCGACATCTTAAACTGCCATCTTTGATTCTAATTTCCTTTCAAAAATGTGCCTTATCCCAATTTCGTTTTCAATTGTATTTTATTTCTATTTTATATCTTAACTAGTTATATTCTAAATTGTTTTTACTGCATTTTAGCAGAACGTGTGTTTGGAAGGCTGCATGTTGATATGGCCCCCCGGGCTAGTCAATAAAGATTATTCTTATTATAACAAGGCAAAAACCCCTCTGGAACTCGGAAGCATTTTTTTTTGCAGAGCTATCGGTGATCTGGCAGGTTTGGGTGGCACCCTAACAATGCAAAATTAATCCTGTTTGGCTTCCGTGCCCGGCCTGCCGTAGGAAAACGGGAAGAAAGCTTAGCTCATGCAACTACAATCTTTGAATCAGTGTTCATTAGAAGGAAAGAGGCCTGTAATTTCTGCATTCCGGTTGATCTCCTGCTAATTGTAGAGTGACTGAGCTGGGAAATGCACACACACTAAACCTCCTGCAATTACTGCATTAAGCATTCACGCTAAGTCATAATATCCTTTGTCTGGGTTTGCGTCTGCTGACAAGCTGCTGAGATTTTTGTAAGCCATGGTTTATGGCTGGTGCACTCCCTGCGAAGGATAAGGGAGCCATCAACTCTGGCTAAGGGGACTCTGCTTTTTTGTCGTTGTGGCAAAGCAGAGCATCGCGTCAAAATTGGTATTTCTTGTTGTCCAAGTTGTGTCCAACTCTTCATGACTTCGTGGGCCTCCTGCCCTCCATTGTCTCCTGGATATTTCCTTAGAGCGAATAAGCATTTAATTAATAAGAGTGTGGAAACACCAACATGGTGAAACTTTAAAGTTAGCCCATGCTAAAAAAACAAAAACAAAAAAAAATCAGAGAAATTTGGGGAAAGGAACACGCAACACAATTGCATCAATAAGGCATTTTCTTTATCTGATGGACATGCCCTTGGGTTAAGATACATATACATGGTTGGAAAAGATGATTAAAAAACAGATAGAATTCAAACCAGAATTGTTTTTGCTAGGAATATTAGGACCTAATCATGAGCAGGAGAATGAATTATTTAATCTTGCAGGTATTGACAGCAGCGAGAATAGTATTTGCCCAATCCTGGAAAAATAAAAACTTACCAACTGAAGAGGTTTTAATTAAGAAAAATCTTAGAGTGTGCAGAAATGGATAGATTGTCTTTAGAGATGAAAGAGAAAGAAGATTCAGTTTATTTTAGAACATGGGATAACTTTTATCAGTGGTTAGGAAAACGAACGTGATGTGTTATTTTGAATACACGCCAGTAAGAAGAATGATATGCATTGGTTAATTAATACTGTTTGTGATTACTGTTTATCATACTTACTACAATTATCCATTACTATATCAACTATTGTTAGCTGAACATACGTACCCGGACAATAGTCTGTTTGCTAAATATTGAAAATGTTACTGGGGGATAACCCCAAGCCTAAACCTCAATCCCTATCCCGACCCTGTTTTATCCCTAACCCTATAAAACTCAATAAAACCTTTTTTTTTTAAAAAAAAAGACATTTTCTGCAGTTGCTCTTGGGAAAAAACAGAAGGTTGAGTGCTAACAACTTTTCAACGGCCACATTAGTAATCTCTAAAGTTTGTTATGAGAGATAGAAAATGTCATTCTGAAATTCGTGTCTCCTTCATAACAGAGACCCAAGTTTTGCAATGGTGATAATCCTTTTCTGATTGCTAAGAAAAGACTCTGGACATCCTAGGCAGAAATCTCTTACCCCCCCCCCCCAGAAGTGAGGTCATCGAAACAAAAACAAAGCAAAATATTCCATTTTGAGGCAGAATATTTGAAACTAAATATTGGCCAAATTTGAACATCTGTGTAACTATCTGGGCTGCAAGAAAAGGAACAGTTTATTGGATTTGAACTGGTCACTCAAAGTCCTGAATCACCATTAACCAGGGTTTCCCCCCCCCATCCCCCTGTGCGAAGTCAGCCCCCCAGAGAAGGAAATATTAAAAGGATAGGGAAATATATATCCTCAAAGGATCTTAAAGAGGCAGAAAAGCAGGCCCACTTTTTCTTAATAGCCCCAAGTCTCCCTCCCCCAAGCAGAAAGCAGCTCTGTAGAAATGCAGATGTGATAATCCATTCAGGAAGGTTGAAGCTAGAAGATTAAGAAGACAAAGACACCTAAAATCTACATACCCCACCCAAACTCTATCAGGATTAACACAGAGATACCAGAAAGGCACACTCAGACTCAGGTCAAAGTTCATGCCACAGGAACAACTCCAAACAAAAGGCTCCGGAGGGTATGAAAACCCACTCCCTACATGTGCTCACTCTCTCTTTTCTTCCACAGCCATCTTTTCTGTCTGACTCTCCTCTCCAATAAACTGCAACCTTCTTTCTAAAACAGTTGCCAGGTTGTTTATCCCCAGCTTGGACTGAACCACGATGAAGACTTTTCTTCCAACACCCCCATACGCAACCAATGTGTAAACTCCGGCTGATCTTGAAAAGCCAAGGATCCTAAGTGCTTAGAATTAGTGCTCAGAAGGGACATAGTTGAAAAATATCCCCATAGGTCACAAAATGTGTTCTTAAGAGAACACAGGAATGTGCCCAACGAGCCTCCAGAAATAATTCAAAGAGAATTTACCCACGCGCCCATTTCTCTGGTGGCCAGTGGGTTCAAAGTTTTCACTTCCCACTTTGGAAATTCATTTGCAATGGCCCAAGCGGTTCCATTCTGAAGCCGCCCTTTTTAAAACCTGGATTGATTGATTGATTTTTTTCATTAGCAAATCAGATCTTGAAAAAGGCTGGTGCTGGTGGGGGTGTGTGTGTCTCTTTTTCTGACTCTCGGCTAGGAATAAAATGCTCGCCGACTCGTGAAATGAAGAGATAAAGTTAGCCTCAAAGGTGTCCAGGAGTCAGTTGTATCTTCTGAATAATTTTTTTTTTTTTAAAGCCTCTGCTTTTCTGCAAGGCTTTTTCGTGGACAAGGAAACACACAGCTAGCTTTCTCCAAAAGTCCCCTGCAAATCCGCACCATTCTCAAATTTCCATGAAGTCAGGAGTCCCAAAGGAAGCATTAATGTGAAGGAATGCATGCCAGCATGTGATTTCTCTTGAAGGAAGTTGGGGAAGAAAAACCTGAGGGCTCAAAGGCTTGGAAGGAGCCCCCCCCTGTTCTCTCCTTTCCTCTCTCATTCTTTCTCTCCTTTCTCTCTCATTCTCTCTTGCTGTCCCTCTTGTTCTCTCTCCTCTCTCATTCTTTCTCTCCTTTCTCATTCTCTCTTGGTGTCCCTCTTCTTCTCTCTCTCCTTTCCTCTCTCATTCTTTCTCTCCTTTCTCTCTAATTCTCTCTTGGTGTCCCTCTTCTTCTCTCTCTCCTCTCCTCTCTCATTCTTTCTCTCCTCTCTCTCATTCTCTCTTGCTGTCCCTCTTGTTCTCTCTCCTCTCTCATTCTTTCTCTCTCTCATTCTTTCTCTCTCTCTCACTCACTCTGTCTCCTTTCTCTCATCCTTTCTCTCTTCTCTCTCTCTCCTCTCGCTCTCATTCTCCACTTAACGAACACAACGGGGACCAGCATTTCAGTGGCTCAACAAGATGGCTGTTAAGCAAGCCATATTTGATTTTATGATCTTTTTTTGCCACAGTTGCTAAGTGGATCATTGAAGTTGTTAAGTGAACCAATAACTTCTAACTTTCAATTATTTCAGAATTTCTGGATCTGATTCTCAGCCTTCCTTCCTTCCTTTCTTCCCTAAGTAACATCTAGGATAATTTCCATTTTTTCCTTCCTTCCTTCCTTCCTTCCTTCCTTCCTTCCTTCCTTCCTTCCTTCCTTCCTTCCTTCCTTCCTTCCTTCCTTCCCTAATTAACACCTAGGATAATTTCCATTTTTCCCTTCCTTTCTTCCTCATTCTATTCTCATCTTCCTTCCTTCTTCCTTCCTTCCTTCCTTCCTTCCCTCCCTAATTAACACTTAGGGTAATTTCCATTTTTTTCCTTCCTTCCTTCCTTCCTTCCTCATTCTCATTCTCATCTTCCTTCCTTCCTTCCTCATTCCTCATTCTCATCTTCCTTCCTTCCTTCCCTCCCTAATTAACATCTAGGATAATTTCCATTTTTTTCATTCGTTCGTTCCTTCCTTCCTCATTCTCATTCTCATCTTCCTTCCTTCCTTCCTTCCTTCCTTCCTTCCTTCCTTCCTTCCTTCCTTCCTTCCTTCCTTCCTTTCTTCCCTCCCTAATTAACACCTAGGATAATTTCCATTTTTTTCTTTCTTTCTTTCCTCCCTTCCTTCCATTTTTCCCAAGCTTCTTTATTTCATTTGCTGGAAGTTTCATACTTCCATGCAGAATTCATCGCTGTAACTTTTTTTTTTTTGATGTTTGGTGGGAGGGGGGGGAAGGAACGCAAGATAGGCCTGGGGCAGCTGTGGGTCCTTTTGTTAAATTTTGCCTTTTCCCCCCTCTTCTCCTGCTGAAAGTGAGGCCAAATTCACCCATTGCGATTAACAACCCAGACATCCCTCCCTTTACTTCTCCCTGACAGACATACACGCCACCCTGCCAACTTGTGTGTGCGTGTGCATGTGTGTTTCGAGCTAATATTTTCTGGAAGGCTCCAACTGACAGCAGCTCCCTGCAGTCTGCCAGTGGCAAATGGTTTGGGGAAAATTGGCTTGGCATCCCGGCTTCACAGCCAGATGTTCCCTATCCAGCAGCTACGATACCTCCCCTCCGTTTCTCATTCCAAGTCCCAGTGTTTTGCCGGATTGCAAACTCAGCTATGGAACTCAAGAGGTGTCCTTTACAGGCAGGGCTAGGATTGTGCGTTTTTTTTCCCCAAAAGCAAAGCGAAGCAAACAAACAAACAAAAAAACAAAAAACCACAAAAAAGGGTCAGCTCTTTTGCAGTTCCACCACAGATAATAATAACTTGCTTGGGGACTTCCGGTTCCAGTCACGATGACCGGAGCCTTTCTTTGAGAGCTCCGAGACGGGGCTCGCGCGAAATTTAAAATAAAAGAGACACGGAGAGCGTGAACAACGAATAAAGAGGTCGGGATAGAAGAGGAACCTCGGATCTCTACAAACAAGTAAGACTTGCCGCCGGAAGGTCCCGGGAAGCCGCGGACGGAGCCGCAGAAGCCGGCGGTGGCCAGGCGGCCGGCCGGCAGGCAGGCCCGAAAACGCCGCGCCGCAGGCGAAGGAGGACTGGAGAGCTGGCGAGAGACGAGTGGCGGAGCAGGAAGAGGACGCCGGATCGCTGCCGAGGGGGCCTGCCGGCTAGAGAGAAGGAGAAACGGCGAGAGAGCAGCGGAGGAGGCCGGACGAGGCAATCAGCTGCGGAGGCGAACGGAGCCGGAAAGAAGCCGACAGGAGAGAAGGCGAGCGGCGCAAGTAACAGCAGCAAAGACTACCTACGTGAGAAGAGAGGGCCGGGAGCTGAGAACAAAGGAGGAGGCAAGTAGAGCTGGCGGAGAGCAGTATTGAAAAGGAGGAGGCGACAAAGAAGCAGACAGAGGGGGAAGGCCCAGGCAGAGGGACTGGTGAGTGTTAACCCACGCTGCGCCCCAGACCCACCAGAAAGGGAGCCCCAGGGACCCAGAAGAGGGCAGGACTTACCAGGGAAGAAGGTGGGAGGAAGAAGAAAGCTGGAAAGCAACCTGGAGCGCAATAAGGGAAAGGTAGAGGGGAGCTGTAAACACAGGCTGACAGAAGACAGGTGGGCAAGAAGGCAGAGAAAGAGGGGCAAGAAGGAGCCAGAAAAGAATAAAGAGAAGAAATAGGCTGGCAGAGGGGAGTGAAGAGGAAACCAAGGCAAAAGCACTGAACTGGCTCCCTGAACATAGAACTGCCAGAATATAGGCTCCTACCCCTACACTGCCTAAACCCTGAAGCCTCCCCCCTTGAAAAGCTAGACTATTGGGTCATCATCAGATCACGACCTAGTGCCCAATTTGGTCCAAATTGGAACCCAAAACAGTGCCAGGACAACAGGAGGATAACCTCAGAATGGCCTCCAAACAGACCACACTGACACAAACGAAGGGAGTTGTATCCTCCCCAGCCCAGCGTACTAAACCACCAGGAACTACTTTACCCATCCCCACACCCTCCCATCCAAATACAGGCACCCAGACCCATACACCTCCACAGGCCAGCCCAACAACACACATGATACAAAAATTACAAGAGGTAATAGAAATGCTGGTTGAAAGGATGGATGGAATGGATAAAAGGTTGGTGGAAAGGGACACAAAGATGGAGAGGAGGTGTGTAGAGGCAGAACAAAAGATGGAGAAAAGATACAACGATATAAAACAAATGCTGCAAGAACAAGATAGAGAGCTAGAGAGAAAATGGGAGGAGCAACGCAAGGCGATGGCTGCAGATTTGGAGCAAATGAAGGAGGCAATGCAAGCACACTACAAGGAAATAGGGGAGGAAATGGAGAAAAACTTCCAGGAAATCAGGGAGAAGGTGGACAAGCGGATGGAGAAAGTGGAGAATCAAGTAGAAGGCCAGATAGCTGAGATAGCAGAGATGAAAGGGGTGGCCCAAGACCAATCCTCCACGATACAATACTGGCAACTGGCGTCTGCAATCAGGTTTAGAGGTTTGAAAGAGACACCAGACGAAACCCAAGGGGGCCTGATCGGAACCTTTATAGAGGCCCTGGCAGCATTTCTGGGAAAGCCAATCCCAGCTATCGAATGGCAATTTGACAGAATCTACAGAGTGGGTGCATGGACGACAACAAACAGGCACCAACCAAAGGACGTGGTCATCCACTTTGCGACGCAGGGATTCCGGAACCTCATCTCAGCCACATCTTACAACAAGAGTTTGTACATAAAGGGGCAAGAAGTGAACGTACGGAAAGAGATCCCCCAGACGATGCTGCGAGACAGAAAGGAATACAAGTTCCTGGTCGACGAACTGAGATCACGTGCTCTGCGATACAGATGGGAAACCCCCACGGGGATGACACTTTCCTATAAAAATAAAAGACACCACCTGAATTCGGTCCAACAAGCCAGAGAATTCCTGGAAAAGGAACTGACGCCGGAGGGACCCCAATACACCACGAGAGAAGACGCAGAAAGACCACCAGACCGACAGACCGATGCAGGAACACAAGAAAGGAAAGGACCAACTCGAGACACGACGACACAGAGAACAGGAAGCAACAACAACAACAAGGGAACAGGACAGACTGCAGAGGGCAGGATAACAAGATCCATCACCAAACGCACGGAGCAACACGACAGGATCCCTCTATGCAACTCGAACACAAACTTGGATACCATGGGAACGAGACCAAAGAAGACCACAAGAGATAGAACGGAAGCAGTCTCGGAAGAGTATCCTGAAACTGACAATGACAACTAAATACTTGACATGGAACGTCAACGGACTAAATTCCCCACAGAAAAGGAGGAAGATATTTCATTATCTGTTTCAAGGAGGAAACGACATAATTTGCCTACAAGAAACACACATCAGAGCAACAGACCAGAAATACTTAATCAACAACAGACTAGGTACACATTTTGTCGCAGCGGTGCCACAAAAGAAGAACGGGATTGTTATATACGTGAAGAAACATGTAATAGCCAAGCTAATAGAGTCGGACTCCCAGGGTAGATACCTAGCAATCGAAGTGACACAGGACGACAAGAAAATTCTAGTGATGGGCATATATGCCCCACATCAACAACAAGGAAAATTCTACAAAAAGATACACAAGAAGTTAACACAATTTAACTACAGATCATGTATTATACTGAGAGATTGGAACGGAGTCATAGAGATTGCCTTGGACAAGAAGAAGACAAAACCTAAACCACAAAAGCACTCCAAGTTGCCTAAATCTTTCTACGACATGAAGGAAGACCTTGTACTGACAGACATCTGGAGGGAACGGCACGGCAAAGAGCAAGAATTCACCTTTTTTTCCGACAGGCATCAGTTGTTGTCCAGAATTGATTTCATCCTGACATCTAGTGACTTGCTAATTCGCCTAAACGCTGTGTCAATCCTACCCAAAGTACTAACAGACCATAACCCAGTAAGGATGGAATTAAGACAAGATCAGAAATCGAGGAGATCCTGGAGGATCAATGAAAACCTGCTTAGACACGAGAAAAGGGTGGCTGAATGCAAAAGTGCCATGAAGGAATTCTTTTTTTTTTTTTTTTTTTTTTTTTTAATAATTTTTTTATTAAAATTTTTTATAAAAAACTTTTAACAATTATAACATAGTAACCTATTAACTCAACTGAAAACAAACAAATTACATAATAAAAATAAACAATACAAAGAACTGCTCGGAACCCCCCTCCAAAACACCCTCCACCAGCCCACTCCTCTTGTATTTTCGCTCCTCCTCCTCGCCATCCAAAACACTAGCTACAATTCTACCGAGCATCCTACAAAAATTATCTAATCCCTAAGTCCCCAACTACAGTTGAGAAACATAAGCTAACATATATTATCTCCCTCCCCCCTCCCCCCCCCGACTTCCCAGAATGAATACAGGGTAAAAACACAAGAAACCTCACTAAACTACTATATTAAACTATTTAACTATATATCAAATCTAATTCTTTCAACTGATATTTCTTTTGCATATAATCAATCCATTTCTTCCAGTCCATCAAAAACGTTTCATTTGAGTGGTTCTTCAGGTATGCCGAAATCTTAGCCATCTCCACAAGATGGGTAACTTTTAATGTCCATTCTTCAATAGATGGTATTTCAGATGACTTCCAATATTGTCCCACCAACAGTCTTGCAGCAGTAATCAAGTTCAAAATCAACTTAGTCTCTGTAGTGGAACAGTCCTTTGTAATACCCAACAAAAACAACTGTGGTACAAACTCAATACGCTTTTTCAAGATATTTTGAAGAATCCACCATATTTTTATCCAAAAAGCCTTAATTTTTTTGCAAGACCACCAAATGTGAAAGTAAGTAGCGTCCATAGAGTCACATCGCCAACATTTGGGTTGCAAATTTGGATACATAGACGATAATTTTTTGGGATCTAAATGCCATCTGTAAAACATTTTATAAAAATTTTCTCTTAGATGCTGAGCTTGTGTAAATTTAACATTTTTCACCCATATTCTTTTCCAAGTTTCCATCATAATTGGGTGGCCGAAATTACCTTCCCATTTAATCATACAGTCTTTAATTAATTCAGTTCCAGAATCAATTTCAATTAAAGCATCATATATTCTTTTAATATGCATCTTTCTTTGATCTCTAATTTGTATAATTAATTTTTCATCATCCTTTAAAGAAAAACCCATCTTGACATCTTTTTGCCATCTGGCTTGAAGTTGTGCATGATAAAACCAATTATGAGCTATACCTTCCTCCCTTAATTTATCTAATAATTTCAGTTCTATGCTATTCCCTTCTTTATTTAAAAGTTTATCATAGGCCACCACGTCTTGAATTTGTTGTATACCTATACTCTGTATTGCGTGTCTGGGAACTGTCCATAAAGGAATTTTACCATTTAACTTATAATAATACTTTTTCCAGACTCGCAAGACAGAGTTTCTTATTATATGTTCTTTAAAACTCCTATCCAATTTTTTGTCATAAACTAAATACGCGTGGAACCCATATACTAACCCATATCCTTCTATATTTAATATTCTTTCATTTGTTAAGTTAATCCAATCACTTATAACCACTAGAACTGCTGCATAATAATATAATTTAAAATTAGGCACTTTCAAACCGCCTCTCTCTCTTGTGTCTTGAATAATTTTAAATTTAACCCTTGGTTTCTTGCCATCCCAAATGAATTTGTTTATACCTTTCTGCCATTCATCGAGATTTCCATCCTTTTTAAGTATTGGTAACATTTGAAATAAAAATAAAAATTTCGGCAATACATTCATTTTAATAGCGGCTATTCTGCCCAACATGGATAATTGTAGTTTTTTCCAATTCTCCAATTCTTTTTGTACTTTACACCATAAAAGTTCATAATTATTCTTATATAATTTACCATTTGAAGCTTCTTATATAATTTACCATTTGAATTCTTCAGTATAAATATGAACAATGAAACACCCATTGAAATGATTTGGGACGCTAGCAAGGCATATATGCGCGGGATCCTCATGAACATGAACGCCAGGCACCGTCGTACACAAGAACAAAAAAGAAAGGAGCTATAGAGGAGGAGATAAAGAAACAGGAACTATTATTAATAAAAAGACCAGAGGACAAAGCCACAAAAGAAGGAATTAAGATACTAAGAAAACAATTCGACCTGCTGATGGCGGATCAAGTAGCAAGGAATATACAATATGCAAAACATAAGACATTCTGCAGTGCTAACAAACCGGGGAGGTGGCTGGCTTATACCTTAAGAAAGAAACAGAAAGCCCGCATAATTGAAAAGATAGAGTACAAAGGCAAAGAAGAATTCAAACAAGAAATCATCAAGAAAGCCTTCACCGAGTTCTACTCAAAACTATACGCCGAGGAGAAGATACAGGACAAAGAGATAGAAACGTTTCTACAAAACGAAAACTTAATGGTACTCACCGATACACAACAAGATGCCCTGAATGCCCCAATCACAAAGGAGAAAATACACTCAGCAATCAAACAACTGAAAACAGGAAAGTCACCCGGGACGGACGGGATAACGGCTATCTATTACAAGCATCTCCAAGAGGAAATGATAGAACCCCTCAGAGAACTTTTTGTCAACATACAAGAAGGCGGCCAAGTCCCACCCTCCTGGAAAACAGCATACATCTCTCTAATTCCCAAAGAGGGAAAAGATAATGCACAACCGGCGAACTATAGGCCCATCTCACTATTGAATACAGACTACAAAATCTTTACAAAGGTTCTGGCCAACAGACTAATGACTGTACTACAAAAAATAATTCACCCGGACCAAACGGGGTTTATACAAGGACGTCAGATGAAAACCAACGTGAGACAGCTGCTGAACATAATAGAGTACTTGGAAAGACACAACCAGGTACCTGCAACCCTCATGTTTGTGGACGCAGAAAAAGCCTTTGACAGACTGAATTGGCCATTCCTGACGAACCTAGCCCGGGGGATGAAAATGGGAAAGCAGTTCCTCAACTCCATAACAGCAATCTACCAGAAACAAACGGGCCAGATCATCGTGAACGGCGAACTAACAGACCCATTCAATATAGAAAGAGGCACGAGACAGGGTTGTCCGCTATCACCACTGCTATTTGTCTTAACGATGGAGATTCTGCTGAACAAGATAAGAGCAGCAGAGGACATAAAGGGCATACAGATTGGAAAACAGGACTACAGGCTGTGTGCCTTTGCAGACGACCTACTGGTGACAGTATCGCAACCAGTACAATCAACAAGGAGTCTGATGGAGATAATGAAAGACTATGGCAAGGTATCAGGTTTTAAAGTTAATATATCAAAAACGAAGATGCTAGTTAAAAATCTAGACAGCAAAGCAAAACAGGACTTGGAAAGAATAACGGGTTGTGAAATAGTTAAGAAAGTTAAGTACCTGGGAGTGGAGATAGAAACAACGAATGCGAAATTATACAAAAATAACTACGAGGTGCTGTGGAGCAAGATACAAGAAGATCTGGAAAGGTGGAAAACACTACGACTATCCTTGCTGGGCAGGATAGCAGCAGTAAAGATGAACGTCCTGCCAAGATTTCTATTTCTCTTCCAAACGCTACCCATACTCAAAAAGGACGAGGACTTGGACAATTGGCAGAGGGGCATCACCAAATTTATTTGGGATGACAAGAGACCGAGGGTGAAACTAAAAATTATCCAGGACATAAGGAAGAGAGGGGGACTAAAAATGCCTAATCTAAAGCTATACTATTATGCAGTGACGTTGGTGGCGGTGAGTGACTGGATCAATATGACAAATGATAGAATACTGAATGTTGAAGGGCATGGTCTACTATTTGGCTGGCACGCATACTTAGTATATGACAAAAAGGCAGACAGGAACTTCAAGGAGAACCCACTACGGATCCCATTGTTATGGGTCTGGAAGAAATATAAACACCTCCTACATGACAAGATTCCCATCTGGACGATCCCCGGACACGCAATAGGGGATACAAACACATCCCAAGGGCAAGAAGTGGTGCCATACGGTAAACTTATACTGGGAGAAGAAAATGGGTTCCTCTTGATACCCCAAGCAACGCTAGCAAACAGAGGAATAGGAGGTACCTGGCTATCATATGTACAACTGCAATCAAGGTGGCGTAAAGATAAGAAGAAGGGCTTCTCCCGAACCGACGAGAAATTGAGCAGATTAGATATCAGGGGATCATGCACATCAAACGAGTGTACAACATTCTGATAGAAATGGACTCTGAAACCGAGCTAGTCAAGAACTGTATGGTGAGGTGGGCACAAGACTTTGGACACTCTATCGCCATAGACACGTGGGAGAAAATCTGGGTGAGGAACGTAGAATTCACGAAATCGCAACACTTAAGGGAAAACTTCTACAAGGTGTTCTATAGGTGGCACCTCGACCCGAAAAAACTATCGCTCATCTACCCAGACTCCCAGCCCAAATGCTGGAGGTGTGGAGACGGGGAAGCTACCTACTTTCATGTATGGTGGACATGCAGAAAAATCAAAGCCTTCTGGAGGAAGATATGGTGGACACTCCAAACCATTTTCACAAAGCGCATAGAATTTCTACCTCAGGTTTTTTTTGTTAGGGATTACAAAGGATATCACTACCTCAGAGACAAACTTATTTCTGAACTTGATTACAGCAGTGAGATTGTTGGTGGGACAATACTGGAAGAACCCAGAAATACTGCCTATGGAAGAATGGACTGTGAAAGTAACAAACCTGGCGGAAATGGCGAAAATATCAGCATACTTGAAGGGTCGTTCCAATGAACAATATTTGACAGACTGGAAACAATGGATAGACTATATCCAAGAGAAACACCAATCAAACAAAATGCATCTGGCGTTTAGCTAAGGCTCGACGTGAGGAGGGAAGAATGTATAACAAATCAAATGTTTACAAAAACTAACACCTAATGTTGAATGTATATGTACTAATATTTACCAAACCAGACGTTTGCAAAGATTAATACTTAGTGTTATATGTGGTGTTCTATGATGATTGCTTATTAATATGATCTTATGGTTAATGTTGAACATTTTAACATTGAAAAAGCAGACTGAATTTCTACCTCAGGTTATTGAATTACTACCTCAGGACCATACAGGTTAAAAAAATGTAACAGGTGTATAGTAGAGGCTTGAAGTGAAGAGTGAAGAATGTCTACCTATTGTTGTATGTTATGTTCTACGATGATCGCTTCTTAATATGATTGCTTATTAATATGATCTTATGCTTAATGTTGATTACTTTAATAATGAAAAAGCAGACTGAATTTTTACCCCAGATTATTGAATCTCTACCTCAGGATCTTTTGCTAGGGATCATAAAAGATAAAATACAACAGACATATAGTTGAGGCTGGAAGTGAGGAGTAAAGAATATTTACCAAACCAGACGTTTACAAAGATTAATACCTAGTGTTATATGCTGTGTTCTATGATGATTGATTATTAATATGATCTTATATTTAATGTTTAACTACTACCTCAGGACCTATTGTTAGGGATCATAGAGAATAAAAAATGTAACAGGTGTATAATAGAGGATTGAAGTGAGGAGTGAAAAATGTTTACCAAACCAGACGTTTACAAAGAATAATACGTAGTGTTGTATACCAGATGCTATGATGTTTGATGCATACAAAGATTTTATGTACAATGCTGAATGTTTTAATAAAGGAATTTTTATATATATATAAAAATAATAATAATAATAACTTGCTTGCTTGCTGGATGAAGAATCTGCAAAAGAGAAGTGCCCAAAATGCAAAGTTGACTCTTCCCCCCCCCCACAGCCTCCGATCAAAAGAGGAGCTTAAGATCGCTCAAATGAACAATATATGATAGACTGGAAACAGTGGATAGACTACATACAAGAGAAACACCAATCAAAGAAAATGTATTTGGCTTATAGTTAAATCTTGACATAAGGAGTGAAGAATGTTTACAAAATTAAATCGATTGTATTAAGTTGGATAGCAGGTAGATTGAACTTTCCCCTGGTTTACATATACAAAGACTATAACTTACTGTTGTATGTCATGATTTATGTTGATTGCTTTTTAGTATGCTATTATGATTAATGTTGATTGCTTTAATAAAAAGAATTTATAATAAAAAAAAGAGGAGCTTAACTCTTCCTCTGCTGGAGGCAGCCAAAACGGAATATTGGGGGGCCGATCCCCAAAGTGGACCGAAACCCAGCAGGTGAGCTGCTTTCCATGCCAAAGAGCCAGTCGTGTGCGGCAACAGCCCCCCCAAAAAAGCGGATACAATCCTCGGTTGTATAAACAGAGGCATCGAATCAAAATCACGTGAAGTCTTAGTACCACTTTATCAAGTCTTAGTAAGGGCACATCTGGAATAAGGTATCCAGTTTTGGTCACCAAATGTTGAGACTTTGGAAAAAAAAGTGCAGAGAAGAGCAACTAAGATGATTAAAGGCCTGGAGACAAAAAAACGTATGAAGAACGGCTGCGGGATTCGGGTTTGGCTGGTCTAGAGAAAAGAAGAAAGGGGAGACATGATAGCAGTCTTCCAGTATTTGAGAGGCTGCCACAAAGAAAAGGGGGTCCACTTATTTTCCAAAGCACCACAGGGCAAGACAAGAAACAACGAATGGAAACTAATCAAGGAGAGAAGCAACCTGGAATTAAGGAGAAACTTCCTGACAGTGAGGACAATGAACCAGGGGAACAGCTGGCCACCAGAAATCGTGGGTGCTCCATCACTGGAGGTTTTTAAGAAAGACTGGGCAGTCACTTGTCTGAGATGGTCTAGGGCAGGGGTAGGCAACCTCGGCTCTTTTATGACTGGTGGACTTCAACTCCCAGAATTCCTGAGCCAGCATGGGGGAACTATGGCCCCCTCATGACTGGTGGACTTCAACTCCCAGAATCCCTGAGCCAGCATGGGGGAACTATGGCCCCCTCATGACTTGTGGACTTCAAATCCCAGAATTCCTGAGCCAGCATGGGGGAACTATGACCCCCTCATGACTGGTGGACTTCAACTCCCAGAATTCCTGATCCGGCATGGGGGAACTATGGCCCCCTCATGACTTGTGGACTTCAACTCCCAGAATTCCTGAGCCAGCGTGGGGGAACTATAACCCCCTCATGACTGGTGGACTTCAACTCCCAGAATTCCTGAGCCAGCGTGGGGGAACTATGACCCCCTCATGACTGGTGGACTTCAACTCCCAGAATTCCTGAGCCGGCATGGGGGAACTATGGCCCCCTCATGACTGGTGGACTTCAACTCCCAGAATCCCTGAGCCAGCATGGGGGAACTATGGCCCCCTCATGACTTGTGGACTTCAACTCCCAGAATTCCTGAGCCAGCGTGGGGGAACTATGACCCCCTCATGACTGGTGGACTTCAACTCCGAGAATTCCTGAGCCAGCATGGGGGAACTGTGGCCCCCTCATGACTTGTGGACTTCAACTCCCAGAATTCCTGAGCCAGCGTGGGGGAACTATAACCCCCTCATGACTGGTGGACTTCAACTCCCAGAATTCCTGAGCCAGCATGGGGGAAACTATTATTATTATTATTATTTATTAAATTTCTATACCGCCCCTCTCCCGAAGGACTCGGGGCGGTTTACAGCCTTAAAATTTAAAAAAAACATATAAATGTACAAAATTAAAATATTTAAAAATAAATTAAACAAATTAGGCCATAAAATCTATAAAACCCAATATATACAAATCCTAAAATCCTAAAAATTACAAAAATCCTAAAAATTGCACAATCCCCCTAAAACATTTTCACCCGGTTGGAGCCGGAGCTTCTATGCCAGGCCGGCCTGTTGAAAAAGGAAAGGTTTCAGTTCCCGACGGAAGGTGCGTAAGTCCGTCATCGTACGGAGTTCGGGGGGGAGCTCGTTCCAAAACGTTGGAGCTCCCACAGAGAAGGCTCTCCCCCTGGGGGTCGCCAGTCGACATTGTCTGTGGGAGCGTACCGGACGGCGGGAGGTATTTGCTAGCAGTAAGCGGTCCTGTAAGTATCCGGATCCGATGCCATGGAGCGCTTTAAAGGTGGTCACTAACACCTTAAACCGCACCCGGAAGACCACCGGCAACCAGTGCAGCTCGCGCAGGAGCGGTGTTACATGGGAGCGCCACGACACTCCTGTCACTACCCGCGCGGCCGCATTCTGGGCCAGCTGAAGCCTCCGGGTGCACCTCAAGGGGAGCCCCATGTAGAGAGCATTACAATAGTCCAGCCTGGAAGTGACGAAGGCATGAGTAACTGTGCATAGCGAGTCCCGGTCTAGGAAGGGACGCAACTGGCGTACCAGGCGAACCTGATAGAACATCCTCCCGGCCACGGCCGCCAGATGGTCCTCTAAAGATAGCCGTGAATCCAGGAGGACTCCCAAATTGCGAACCCTTTCCGCGGGGGCCACTGTTTCGCCCCCAACAGACAACAAAGGAGTCAATTGACTAAACCAGGACGACGGTAGCCACAGCCACTCGGTCTTGGAAGGGTTGAGCTTGAGCCCGTTCTTCCCCATCCAGACCCGCACGGCCTCCAGGCATTGGGTCAGCACGGCAAGAGCATCGTTGGGGTGGTTCGGCGTGGAAATGTACAGCTGAGTATCATCAGCGTACAGATGGTACTCCACACCAAAACCACGGATGATCTCACCCAGCGGTTTTACATAAATGTTGAACAGTAGGGGCGAGAGGACCGACCCCTGAGGTACCCCACATACAAGGGGTCTCAGGGTCGACCTCTGACCCCCTGTCAACACAGACTGCATCCGGCCGGAGAGGAAGGAGGCGAACCACCGCAAAACAGTGCCCCCTATACCTAACCCCTCCAACCGTTGCAGCATGATACCATGATCGATGGTATCAAAAGCCGCCGAGAGGTCCAATAGCACCAGAGCAGAGGAACAACCTCTGTCCCGGGCCCGCCAGAGGTCATCCACCAATGCGACCAATGCTGTTTCCGTGCTGTAGCCAGGCCTGAAGCCCGACTGGTGTGGATCCAAGTATAACGATTCCTCCAGGTGTCGTGGGAACTGTCTGGCAACCACGCTCTCGACAACCTTCGCAAGAAAGCGAAGGTTGGAGACAGGACGATAATTTGATAAAACAGCTGGATCCAGGGTAGGCTTCTTAAGGAGGGGCCTCACTACCGCCTCTTTCAAGGCGGCAGGGAAGACACCCTCACTTAAAGAAGCATTAATAATTACCTGGAACCAGCCTCGTACCACCTCCCGGGATGCCAGCACCAGCCAGGAGGGGCACGGGTCCAATGAACAAGTGGTCGCCCTAAGTCCCCCAAACAACCTGTCCACGTCCTCGGAAGTCACGGGGTCAAACTCAGCCCAGATAACAGTCTCAAGACCGGACTCCGTCTCTCCCACCGGACACACTCAGTTGAAATCAAAGCCTTCCCGTATCTGAGCGATTTTATCATGCAGATATTTTCCGAAATCCTCAGCTCTACCCGCTAAGGGGTCTCCTCTCACCTCCTGATGAAGGAGGGAGCGGGTCACCCTAAACAAGGAGGCTGGGTGGTTATCTGATGACGCGATAAGAGCAGTGAAGTAAGAACACTTCTCTGCTTTTATCGCCGCTAGGTAGGACCTAATATGGTCTCTTACCAGTGTTCGGTCAGATTCGGCAAGGCTCGATCTCCAACTGCTCTCTAGGCGTCTTTTCCGGCGTTTCATCTCTCTCAGCCCCTCATTATACCAAGGGGCCGATCGAGACGCATGCCGAATCAGAGGCCGCAAAGGCACGACCCGGTCTAGAGCGCCGGCCGCAGCCCTATCCCAGGCTGCCGTCAGCTCCTCGACCGAGTCGTGTATCCGAACCTCAGGAATTGGCCCAAGCTCTGCCTGGAATCGCTCGGGCTCCATCAGCCGCCTGGGGCGGTACCATCTCACCGGTTCCGCCTCCCTGCGGTGGGGTGCAACGGTCAGAAAGTCCAGGCGTAGGAGAGAGTGATCAGACCATGACAGGGGTTCAATGACTATATTCCCTATATTCTGACCACTCAGCCACTGTCCAGAGACAAAAACCAGGTCAAGCGTGTTCCCCCCTGTGTGTGTGGGGCCTTGAATTACCTGGGCCAGGTCCATGGCTGTCATGGAAGCCATGAACTCCCGAGCCTCACCGGACACCCCGCCCACGGACGGCAGGTTGAAGTCACCCATAACTATCAGCCTAGGGACCTCAACCACCACCACGGCGATAACGTCCAGGAGCTTGGGCAGGGAGGTTGATACGTGGCAGGGAGCCAAGTACGTAATCAACACTGCCCTCGGGCCCCCAAGGTCCCACTTCACCAGGAGGGATTCACAGCCCGCCGTCTGAGGAACAGTGACCTCCCTCGGCCTAAAATCTTCCCTAATCACGACCGCCACTCCTCCACCCCTGCCCTGGGCTCTCGGCTGGTGGAATGCAAGGAAACCCGGTGGGCACATTTCCACCAGAGGGACACTGCCCTCTGGTCCCAACCAGGTCTCTGTTATACCCGCCAGATCTGCTCCCCCCTCCAAAATTAAATCTTGAATGAGGGGGGCCTTATTTACCACAGACCTGGCATTGCACAGCACCAGCCTACAGCCAGGGCCCTGTGGTTCTGGATAACCCCGAGAACCGGTTGAGCCTTGGGGGTCGGAGCACACAACCACTCGTAAACAGTGGGTGCGCACTCCCTTATTATGATACGGCCCCCTGCTCCCACTATACCTGCCCCTCCCGCTTACGGTACTAATAGGAACTACATTAGCCTTAATCAACCCCCCATCCGCACCCTCAGGACTCCGTCCCCTTCCGTTGCCTGGCCTGTCTTCTTGCTCACCTCCAACAATTCCTTCTCCCACCCTAGACACCCCTTCCCCACCCCTTCCCTCCCTTAAAACTTTCATTAAAAACTTGTTTAAAAAACCCCAAAGCCCCTTATTTAATACATGGCCCCCTCATGACTTGTGGACTTCAAATCCCAGAATTCCTGAGCCAGCATGGGGGAACTATGACCCCCTCATGACTGGTGGACTTCAACTCCCAGAATTCCTGAGCCAGCCGTGCTGAGGGGAAAGGGAGAGGTTTCCAAGCCGAGCCATGCTGGCTCAGGAATTCTGGGAGTTGAGGTCCACGAGTCATAAAAGAGCCAAGGTTGCCTACCCCTGGTCTAGCATGTCCTGCTTGAGCAGGGGGCTGGACTAGAAGACCTCCAAGGTCCCCTCCAGCTCTATTCTGATTGACTGTATGGGATTAAAAAGCTCCCAGGATTTTGAGGTGCTGCAAACCAGAATGGAAGGACCTGCCCCAGCTGTTCCCTGTCAGGGCACGACAGCCTTGGAACCGGCTGGGAAGGAGTCTGCCCTGTCTCCAAAGGTGGCCCTGACACAGAGTTTCTCAACCGTGCAACTTTGCGACGCCTGGACTTCAACTCCCAGGATCCCCCGGGAGCCAGCATGGGAGAAAGGAAGGCTGAATTGGAGGGGGGGCTGCAACAGACCCCTTGCATTGTCACTGACAAAGTTTGCTAAGTGTGATAAAGGCCCCTTTTTTATTTTATTTTTTTACTTGCGGCTGGCAGGACAGGGTTGAGGAGGTGAAATTAGAGAACCCAGCTTCCTGCAGTTCACTAGGATGACACCCACCACCCGACCGTGGGATGACGCCCACAACACCACAGTGTGAATTCGGGTTGACAGGGCCTCGGGT
>JARGCV010000157.1:22500-80000 GCA_034064705.1 Bothrops alternatus | reverse complement strand
TGTTTTCCTCAGATGCCCTTCGCTGGAAATGTTCAACTTGGCAAAAGCCTGAAAGCGTGATTGTTTTTGCCTTCTCAATTATCAAAAAGCCCTGGTGGTCCCCCAATCAAATGCTCCAAGCTGGCTGGGCATCCAAGGTCAGTTTGAGGTTACCAGCTCAGCTCAAGTCCTGCTTTATCTTCAGGAATGTTGACTTCCCAGGGTCTCTGCTTAAGCTACCTGGTTCATCCAAAGGTGCTTTTTTTTTCCCACGAGGAAACTGGACTTTCTGGTTTTTCTTTGAAGACGTTTTGCTTCTCATCCCAGAAGCTTCTTCAGCTCTGACTGGATGGTGGGGAATGGAAGGATTTATACTCCTTGCAGAGAGCTGGTCATTTGCCTTCTTTTAGAGCAGGGGTCTTCAAATGTGGCCTTGTGGACTTCAACTCCCAGAATTCCTCAGCCAGCGTGCCTGGCTGAGGAATTCTGGGAGTTGAAGTCCACAAGTCATAAAAGGGCCATGTTTGAAGACCCCTGTTTTAGAATAGAATAGAATAGAATAGAATAGAATAGAATAGAATAGAATAGAATAGAATAGAATAGAATAGAATAGAATAGAATAGAATAGAATAGAATATTCCACTCTATTCAATAGAATAGAATATTCCATTCCCCACTCTCCAGCCAGAGCTGAAGAAGCTTCTTGGATGAGAAGTGAAACGTCTTCAAAGAAAAACCAGAAAGTCCAGTTTCCTCGTGGGGAAAAAAAAGCACCTTTGGATGAACCAGGACCTGGATGACTGAGACCCTCCATAGATGTTCATCCTACTCACCCTACAATCTTAGACTTTGCTTCAAGACGTTTGTAACTGGAAATATGAGCATGCCCCAAACCTATGAGTTGGGTCTTGGTTTTGCTTTAGAATAGAATAGAATAGAATAGAATAGAATAGAATAGAATAGAATAGAATAGAATAGAATAGAATAGAATAGAATAGAATACAATACAATACAATACAATACAATACAATACAATACAATACAATACAATACAATACAATACAATACAATACAATACAATACAAATAAGGAATAGAATAGAATAGAGTAGAGTAGAGTAGAGTAGAGTAGAGTAGAGTAGAGTAGAGTAGAATAGCATAGCATAGAACAGCATAGAATAGAATATGGAATAGAATAGAATAGAATAGAATAGAATAGAATAGAATAGAATAGAATAGAATAGAATAGAATAGAATAGAATAGAATAGAATACAATACAATACAATACAATACAATGCAATACAATGCAATACAATACAAATAAGGAATAGAATAGAATAGAATATGGAATAGAATAGAATAGAATAGAATAGAATAGAATAGAATAGAATAGAATAGAATAGAATAGAATAGAATAGAATAGAATACAATACAATACAATACAATACAATACAATACAATACAATACAATACAAATAAGGAATAGAATACAATACAATACAATACAATACAAATAAGGAATAGAATAGAATAGAATAGAATAGAATAGAATAGAATAGAATAGAATAGAATAGAATAGAATAGAATAGAATAGAATAGAATAGAATAGAATAGAATAGCTGGAAGGGACCTTGGAGGTCTTCTAGTCCAGCCCCCTGCTCAGGCAGAAAACCCTATACCCTTTCAGACAAAATGGCTGTCCAGTATCTTCTTAAAAGCCTCCCGTGATGGAGCACCCACAACTTCTGGAGGCAACTTCGGTTCCACTGGTTAATTGTTCTTACTGTCAGGAAGTTTCTCCTTAGTTCTCGATTGCTTCTCTCCTTGATGACTTTCCATCTGTTGTTTCTTGTCCTGCCTTCTGGTGCTTTGACCCCCTCAGATACTGGAATGCTGCTATCATGTCCCCGTAGTCCTTCTTTTCTCTAGACTGCCCATTTTTAAATCCTGCAATATGTTCCTTAATATGTCTCTGTCTCCAGGCCTTTAATCGTCTCAGTTGCTCTTCTCTGCGTTTTTCCCAAAGTCTCAACCTCTTTTTTTCTAAATGCCCAAGCTCAGGAGGAGGATATGTCCAGAATTGTAATTGAGGGAAAACAACTTCCCAGCAATTAAGGACCCCGAAAGACGGGGCATTTTTCCTCCCTTGATTACCGGTCCTGCGTCTCCAGAGGCCCCTGTTTTACTTTCTCTGCCTTTGACCATCACGGCTGTTTATTAAAGCAATTTATCACCCTACAAAGACGGCTCTCTTGCAGGACCAGATAATTCGGGAAGAAATATGTTTTGAAAATTAAAAACGCAGCCCGTGTGTGCCATGTCAGGTCTGCAGGGACGCGTTTCTGCCACCACTGTAAAAGCCAGGGTGCTTTTTTTTAATACGTTCCTGCCTTCAATTATTTAAAATAGGGTGGGCTTTCCCCCCCCCCCGCACGTTTGCAGTTCACAGGCTTTTGGGGGCTCTTGACAGTTATAAATGAAATATTAATACGGTGGCGAATTGTGTAGGGTCTCAAAGTAAACTCCCCATTTGGGGGACTTAAAGAATCTGGAGGGGGGAAAAAAGAGGTAAAGTGGGAACATCTCAATTACCCCAAATTCCTGGAACATTCCTTGGATGAGGAATTGTGTCCTTTTCCTTGGTTGTCTTTTTCCCCCACCCAACTTCAAACTTCTCTTTCCTAAAGATGGCCTTTTTCTGCTGTTCTTCTGACTGGCAGAGCAAATTCCATCTTTTATTAGAGCTTGGGCATTTGTTTCTCTTGAGGATCTAAGCAAGCAGAGTCATCATCCATTCCTTCACAGTCCCTGTGCGAGGGACCTCGGAATCCTAGTGGACCATCCCTTAAAGACGAGCCAGATGTGTGCGGCAGCAGCCCCAAAAGCGAACACAATCCTTGATTGTATAAACAGAGGCATAGAAACAAAATCACGTGAAGTATTAGTACCACTTTATCAAGCCTTAGTAAGGGCACATCTGGAATAAGGCATCCAGTTTTGGTCACCACATTACAAAAAAGATGCTGAGACTTTGGAAAAAGTTCAGAGAAGAGCAACTAAGATGATCAAAGGCCTGGAGACTGAAACATACGAAGAACGGCTGCAGGATTTGGGAATGGCCAGTCTAGAGAAAAGAAGGATGGTGGAGGGGACATGATAGCAGCCTTCCAATATTTGAGGGGCTGCCACAAAGAGGAGGGGGTCAACTTATTTTCCAAATCAACGGAAGGCAAGAGAAGGAACAATGGATGGAAAATAATCAAGGAGAGAAGCAACTTGGAATTAAGGAGAAACTTCCCAAAAGTGAGGACAATTAAACAGTGGAACGCCTTGCCACTGGAAGTTGTGGGTGCTTCATCATTGGAGGTTTTTCAGAAGAGACTGGACAACCATTTGTCTGAAAGTGTATAGGGTTTCCTGCCTGAGCAGGGGGCTGGACTAGAAGACCTCCAAGGTCCCTTCCAATTCTATTCTATTCTATTCTATTCTATTCTATTCTATTCTATTCTATTCTATTCTATTCTATTCTTATTTCATTCCATATTCTATTCTATTCTATTATTATTTCATTCCATATTCTATTCTTATTTCATTCCATATTCTATTCTATTCTATTCTATTCTATTCTATTCTATTCTATTCTATTCTGTTCTTATTTCATTCCATATTCTATTCTATTCTTATTTCATTCCATATTCTATTCTATTCTATTCTATTCTATTCTATTCTATTCTATTCTATTCTATTCTATTCTATTCTATTCTATTCTATTCTATTCTATTCAATATCCTTACTCTATTCTATATTCTATATTCTATATTCTATATTCTATATTCTATATTCTATATTCTATATTCTATATTCTATATTCTATATTCTATATCCTTATTCTATTCTATTCTATTCAATATCCTTACTCTATTCTATATTCTATATTCTATATTCTATATTCTATATTCTATATTCTATATTCTATATCCTTATTCTATTCTATTCTATTCTATTCTATTCTATTCTATTCTATTCTATTCTATTCTATTCTATTCTATTCTATTCTATTCTATTCTATTCTATTCTAATCAGGGAGAGAAGCAACCTGGAATTAAGGAGAATCTTTCTAATAGTGAGGATAATTAATCAATGGAACAGAAGTTGCCACCAGAAGTTGTGGGTGCTCCATCACTGGAGGCTTTCAAGCAGAACTGTATCGTCAGCATATCTTAAGTTGTTGATCCAAACACCGTTTACTTTGAGGCCAGCGTCGATGTTCTCCAGTGCCTCGTGGAAGATTGACTCAGAGTAGATACTGAACAACAGGGGAGACAGAATACATCCCTGTCTGACCCCTCTTCTTATGTGTTTCTGCCCACTAGGCTGCCCTAAACACTTCCCCAAAAAGGGTTGTCCCAGGCCCAACAATTCTGTTGACGACACTAAAAAAAAAAAATCGCTAAGTTGTAAAAAGAGCAAAGCGGCCTGCATTTCCGCAAATAACCATTCTTTTTTAAATAAATAAATAAATAAAAAAGAGGGTCCCTAAGCAAGCAGAAATCTGATGTAAGGAGATCAGAAAAGCAGAAATAAACTGAAATCATTGGTGCTGCAGAGGAAACGTGGCTTGTTCAAGGCAGAGCAGCCCTTCTCCATAGCCAAAGCAGACTGCCGCTTGGATTTCCAGATTTCTCCTCTTGAGTTAAATGTCACTGATCGTCATCATTTTGGCTGCCAACGTCTTTGCCTAATTTCCCAGGAAATGCCCAGAAAAAGGGATGTTCTTTGGAACATCGCCCCCTGCTGTTCTTCAGCTGCCAAAATTAAAGCCGCCGGATGAATTCGAACAGAGGTCCCCAACCTCTTGGGCACCAGAGACCGGTTTCGTGGAGAGAGGGTTTTTTTTTCCCACGGACCGGCGGGTGCGTGGTTTTGTGTGCTGCCTGCAATCTGCGGATGGGGTTTTCCTTGTTTGTGTGGACCAGTTGCTGTGATACTGGTCCACAGCCCAGGAACTGGGGACCCCTGAATTAGAGGAGCCATGGCAACGTAATTCCTCCTACAATATTCTGGTTTCCACAGTCACCTGCAAGGACATCAAGCAGTAACGTTGCTTTGACCAAAGAGATTGCTTCTTGAGATGATGGAGGTGCCATGTGGACTAGAATATTGCATAGATCAAAAACACAGGCCAGGCGGGGTATCAGAAAACCATTTCGCTTCCAGGTCTTCCTCCCGTAAAGAGATTGAGGTGTGCCTCTTAAGAGGGACAGACCTTTCTCTGAGGTGGATCCTGCGTCCACCGTCCCATGCAGCTCGTTCAGCAAATAAAGACTCCTGGGGTATTTTCATTTTCCAAGGGTACAATTTAGTGGGCTGGCATGGATGCGGAAGTAGCAAAGCCAATTCTAAGGGCTTCGCGTGCAAATAGGATCATTAAACATCCCCCTTTCCCCTGGCCCCTAGTCATTTTATTTCCTCCAGTCCCTTATATTCATTTTGTTTGGGTAACAAACTCATTGTCTAGTAGACTTTCTTGGGACACTGAGTCGGTGATCTTGCATGCCTTTGACTCCCTCCGAATATTCCCTTACATCCCAATCTATTCCCTCCCCCATTGCTTCTTGTCTGGCGGTGAGTGCGGTTTGAGAAGCGAGCCGAGCTTCAGCCATGACACCCAGAGGCCTGCCTGGCACCCGCCATAGAAGGAGAGGCAGGTTGCCTCCAGAAGTTGTGGGAGCTTCATCACTGGAAGCTTTCAAGAAGAGACTGAACTGTCATCAGTTAGAAATGGTGTAGGCTAGGGTCTTCTGCTTGGGTGGAGGTTGAACTAGATGACCTACATGGTCCCTTCCAACTCCGTCCCAAAGATGCTTTTTCACAAGACCTATTCCGTTCCATTCTATTCTATTTTCTATTCCCTGTTCTGTTCTATTCTATTCTATTCTATTCTATTCTATTCTATTCTATTCTATTCTATTCTATTCTATTCTATTCTATTTTCTATTCTATTCTATTCCCTGTTCTATTCTATTCTATTCTATTCTATTCCATTCTATTCCATTCCATTCTATTCTATTCCATTCCATTCCATTCCATTCCATTCCATTCCATTCTATTCTATTTTCTATTCTATTTTCTATTCTATTCTATTCCCTGTTCTGTTCTATTCTATTCTATTCTATTCTATTCTATTCTATTCTATTCTATTCTATTCTATTCTATTCTATTCTATTCTATTCTATTCTATTCTCTATTCTATTCTATTCTATTCCCTGTTCTGTTCTATTCTATTCTATTCTATTCTATTCTATTCTATTCTATTTTCTATTCTATTCTATTCTATTCTATTCTATTCTATTCTATTTTCTATTCTATTCTATTCTATTCTATTCTATTCTATTCTATTTTCTATTCTATTCTATTCTATTCTATTCTATTTTCTATTCTATTCTATTCCCTGCTCTATTCCGTTCCATTCTATTCTATTCCATTCCATTCCATTCCATTCCATTCTATTTTCTATTCTATTCTATTCCCTGTTCTATTCTATTCTATTCTATTCTATTCTATTCTATTTTCTATTCTATTCTATTCCCTGTTCTATTCTGTTCTATTCTATTCTATTCCATTCTATTCTATTCTATTCTATTCTATTCCATTCCATTCCATTCCATTCCATTCCATTCTATTCTATTTTCTATTCTATTTTCTATTCTATTCTATTCCCTGTTCTGTTCTATTCTATTCTATTCTATTCTATTCTATTCTATTCTATTCTATTCTATTCTCTATTCTATTCTATTCCCTGTTCTATTCTATTCTATTCTATTCTATTCTATTCTATTCTATTCTATTTTCTATTCTATTCTATTCTATTCCCTGTTCTGTTCTATTCTATTCTATTCTATTCTATTCTATTCTATTTTCTATTCTATTCTATTCTATTCTATTCTATTCTATTTTCTATTCTATTCTATTCCCTGCTCTATTCCGTTCCATTCTATTCTATTCCATTCCATTCCATTCCATTCCATTCTATTTTCTATTCTATTCTATTCCCTGTTCTATTCTATTCTATTCTATTCTATTCTATTCTATTTTCTATTCTATTCTATTCCCTGTTCTATTCTGTTCTATTCTATTCCCTGTTCTGTTCTATTCTATTCTATTCTATTCTATTCTATTCTATTCTATTCTATTCTATTCTATTCCATTCCATTCCATTCCATTCCATATTCTATTCTGTTCTGTTCTGTTCTGTTCCGTTCCGTTCCGTTCCGTTCCGTTCCGTTCCATTCCACTCCACTCCACTCCACTCCACTCCACTCCACTCCACTCCACTCCACTCTACTCTACTCTACTCTACTCTACTCTACTCTACTCTACTCTACTCTACTCTACTCTATATTCTATTCTGTTCTGTTCTAGTCTAGTCTAGTCTAGTCTAGTCTATTATTTTCTAGTCTATTCCAGTCTAGTCTAGCCTATTCTTTAGACCTTCGCATTGCTTCATTGTTTCCTACGGTTCTAGATTTTCGAAAGGCTGGTGCCGAATCCACGCAGTTTTTCCCTTTTGATTTTTACTCTGTACTTTTTTGCTCCAATTTTTCCTTGCACTTCATCCTCACCTGCCCAGACCAGTTGCACCGACTGGGTGGTTCAAAAGCTGAAAGGAATACAAGCATAGGCTGGTGGGAAGGGGCGGGGCCAGGCTGGAGCCTGAAGATAATATCTTTTCATCCTTACAGCTTTGATTGGCACTTTATCTTGGTTCAGAAATATCTTACTTCCTAAAGCAGTGCCTCTCGGGCTACTTGCTGGCCGGGCGGAAGCGCGCAGCAACCAGAATGCCTGTGTCATGAGCAGAGATGTCCCGTTAATGCGCCTCTCTGGATTCCTGTCAGGGCCCTGAGCCTGTGCAAGGCGGCTCTGAAGATGTCGGCAATCTCAGGATGAAGAAGAGAAGGCAAACCCAGGTTGCTAATGGGTGGTTGCCATGAGCAGTCACAGTCTGATGAAGAAGCATTTAGGAGGAGAGGATGGGGAGGGGTCTTCTGCCTCCTTGCCTTCCTGCCCAGCAAGAGATGTGAGGAGGGGGAGAACATAATACTATGAGGCTCCAATACAAACTAATACATGCATAGAGGGCTATTTTCAGTGTGAGAAATCTACCTGATGGTCTATATTAGAACAGAATAAGAATAGAATAGAATAGAATAGAATAGAATAGAATAGAATAGAATAGAATAGAATAGAATAGAATAGAATAGAATAGAATAGAATAGAATGGAATGGAATGGAATGGAATGGAATGGAATGGAATGGAATGGAATAGAACGGAATAGAACAGAACAGAACAGAGAATGGAATGGAATGGAATGGAATAAGAATAGAATAGAATAGAATAGAATAGAATAGAATAGAATAGAATAGAATAGAATAGAATAGAATAGAATAGAATAGAATAGAATAGAATAGAATGGAATGGAATGGAATGGAATAAGAATAGAACAGAATGGAATGGAATGGAATACGAATAGAATAGAATAGAATAGAATAGAATAGAATAGAATAGAATAGAATAGAATAGAATAGAATAGAATAGAATAGAATGGAATGGAATGGAATGGAATGGAATGGAATAAGAATAGAATGGAATGGAATAGAATAGAATAGAATAGAATAGAATAGAATAGAATAGAATAGAATAGAATAGAATAGAATAGAATAGAATAGAATAGAATAGAATAGAATAGAATAGAATAGAATAACAGAGTTGGAAGAGTAAGTCATCTAGTCCAACACCCACCCACCCAAGCAGGAGACCCTACACTATTTCTGACAGATGGCAGTCCAGTGTCTTCTTGAAATCTTCCAGTGATGAAACTCCCAAAATATCTGAAGGCAAACTGTTCCATTGGTTGATTGTTCTCACTGTCAGAAAATCCCTCCTTATTTCTAGGTTGAATCTCTCCTTGATCAGTTTCCATCTGTTATTCCTTGTCTGGCCTTCTGGTACTTTGGAAAATAGATTGATCCCCTCCTCTCTGTGAGAGCCTCTTAAATATTGAAAGACTGTCATCATATCTCCCCTGGTCCTTCTCTTCACTAGACTAGCCATGCTCAGATCCTGCAACTGTTCTTCCTATGTTTTAGCCTCCAGTCCTCTAATCATCTTTGTTGCTCTTCTCTACACTTTTTCTAGAGTCTCAATGTCTTTTTTTTATAGTGTGAAGACCAAAACTGGATGCAATGCTCTAGGTGTGGCCTTACTAAGGCTTTCTAGAGGGGTATTAGTACCTCACGCGACCTTGATGCAGTTCCCTCTCAGATTGGGTCTCAGATATTTCTTGAACCTGGCACCATAAATTATTACCTTCCTCAACTTTTTTTAACCAGTCATTCTCTCCAGATCCCAGTAAACAATCCAGCCGCGAAGGGAGCTGGAGGGGACAAAGATCTCCTGCCTTGGTCTAGAAATTCTATCATGCTTTTTAAGTCCACATTTTGTTTGATGGCTAAACAGATAAATAGAAAACCTAAACAAGGGTTTGGCTTGGAGCCCTTTCTAACCAACATGTGGGTGTTGTTTGTTTTCCTAAAAGGAGAGCCAACAGCTGCTATTTTCTCCCTTCTTCCCTCACACCGCCCCGACCCAAGTAGCCGTTAAGTCACTTCAATAGCAACTCACCAGCCGTTTTGTGGGGAAACGATGCCAAACGGTCTCCTGATCTTTTGACAATGCTGTGGTGTCTCTACGAGTAATTAGATCCTCCTGCAAGCTCCTGGGAGAAAGAGAGAAAGAAGCTAGAGTTACTTGTTTCAGACAATTAACAGGGCAGGGTTGCGAGCAAGGGAGACGCTCTCCTTGGCAGGCTTCGCTGGCACTAAGCCCTACGTTGCAACCACCAGGGTTGACTGACTCAACCACAGCTGACCCGCTTTGCAAAACATGTCAAGCCCTAAACCATGGTTAGAATAGAATAGAATAGAATAGAATAGAATGGAATGGAATGGAATGGAATGGAATGGAATGGAATGGAATGGAATGGAATGGAATGGAATGGAGTGGAGTGGAGTGGAGTGGAGTGGAGTGGAATGGAATAGAATAGAATACCGGTAGAATAGAATAGAATAGAATAGAATAGAATAGAATAGAATAGAATAGAATAGAATAGAATAGAATAGAATAGAATATAGAATCGAACAGAACAAGATGCAGTAGAATAGAGTAGAGTAGAGTAGAGTAGAGTAGAGTAGAGTAGAGTAGAGTAGAATAGAATAGAATAGAATAGAATAGAATAGAAATAACGAATAGAATAGAATAGAATAGAATAGAATAGAATAGAATAGAATAGAATAGAATAGAATAGAATAGAATAGAATAGAAATAAGGAATAGAATAGAATAGAAATAAGGAATAGAATAGAATAGAATAGAATAGAATAGAATAGAATAGAATAGAATAGAATAGAAATAAGGAATAGAATAGAATAGAATAGAATAGAATAGAATAGAATAGAATAGAATAGAATAGAATAGAATAGAATAGAATAGAATAGAATAGAATAGAATAGAATAGAATAGAATAGCAGAGTTGTGAGGGACCTTGGAGGTCTTCTAGTCCAACCCCATGCTCAGGCAGGAAACCCTATACCATTTCAGACAAAAGGTTATCCAGTCTCTTCTTAAAAACTTCATTTGGAGCATCCACAACTTCTGGAGGCAGGTTGTTCCACTGATTAATTGTTCTCACTGTCAGGAAATTTCTCCTTAGTTCTACGTTGCTTCTCTCCTTCATTAGCTTTCATCCATTGTTCTTGTCCTGCCTTCTGGTGCTTTGGGAAATAAATTGACTCCCTCTTCTTTGGGACAACCCCTCAAATCCTGAAACACTGCTATCCTGTCACCCCTGATCCTTCTTTTCATTAGACCGAGATACCCAGTTCCAGCAACCGCTCTTTATAAATTTTAGCCTCCAGTCCCCTGATCATCTTTGTTGCTCTTCTCTCCGCTCTTTGTAGAGTCTCCACATCTTTTTTTACATCACCAAAACTGGATGCAGCATTCCAAGGGTGACTTTACCAAGGCATTTTAAAGTGGTTGGCCAAGCACATAGCACAGGATCGTCAAACCAACCCATAGGATCTGGGAGCAACGTCTGAGCCAAAGATGAAAAGGGCTGTGAACCTCCTAAGCTAACAAAAGGCACGACTCAAAGTCCATCAAGCAAAGATCAGCCCGGGACAGCTTTATGAGTTACACCACACATGTTATTACCAAGGAAGGGGTCCAGTTGACCTACCACAGCCCCCCCCATCAGCTCCCCACTGCCCAGTTATCAAGGGCAGGTGTTGAAAGCCCCCACCCTCACTAAATCTATCCGTCTCCAACCAGAGAGCCAGGTCCCCCAGGATCTACTGCCTTCCTGCCTTGATATAATACCCAAATCACACTTGTATATCACATTAGCACTCTCTTTCTATTTTCATCTCAATCCCCCAACACTTATTCCTGGGTCTCAATTGTTCTTTCTAAAAGAGTCTGCTGGGACCTTGTTATTTTTATAGCGGTGGTAAGCCAGCTCGGCAGCCAGGAGAGAGAAAGGGGGGGTGGGATTTCAAAAGACAGCAGAGCCCCCTCCGCCCGAGCATCAGAGAGAAAGAGAAAGAGAGAGGAAAAAAAAAAATGCAGGAATTAGAAGGAAGGCAGTCCTCTGATCTTGTCGTGGTCACCTCTGCAAACAGGAGCTTTCAGATGCGAGGAGGATCTGAGTTCTAGAAAATAATAATAATAATAATAATAATAATAATAATAATAATAATAATAATAATAATAATAATAATAATAATAATAATAATAATAATAATAATAATAATAATAATAATAATAATAATAATAATATAAAGTTGGAAGGGACCTTGGAGGTCATCCTGCTCAGGCAGGAAACGCTACACCATTTCGGACAAATGGCTGTCCAGTCTCTTCTTTAAAAACCTCCAGTGTTGGAGCATTCTCCGCTTCTGGAGGCAGGTGGTTCCACTGGTTAATTGTCCTAACTGTCAGGAAGTTTCTCCTTAGTTCCAGGTTGCTTCTCTCCTTGATGAGTTTCCATCTGTTGATTCTTGTCCTGCCTTCAGGTGCTTTGGAGAATAGCTTGACTCCCTCTTCTTTGTGGCAGCCCCTGAGATATTGGAACACTGCTATCATGTCCCCCATCATCCTTCTCTTCATTAAACTAAATTAGCAGCCATGAAAGAGAAGGGAAGCTATCTGTTGGCACGAAGAGTTCCCTTTTTTAGATCTTGAAAGGCGCAAGTGGATGCGCCTGCTAAACCAGGCTGGTTCAAACAGGTTTAAGAAATGATGACGCTTCATCGCACAGCCAGCCAAAGGTTTAGACTGGATTTGGCATTTTGTTCTCCACCGATCAAGTCCTTCCCAAGGACCTAGTAGTAATTGTGAGAGTCCTAGTAGACCATCCCTTAAATAGGAGCCAGCCATGTGCGGTAGCAGCCAAAAAGGCCAACACAGTGCTAGGCTGCATTAACAGAGGGATAGAATCAAGATCACGTGAAGTGTTAATACCACTTTACAAGGCCTTGGTGAGGCCACATTTGGAATGCTGCATCCAGTTTTGGTCACCACGATGTAAAAAAGATGCTGAGACTCTAGAAAGAGTACAGAGAAGAGCAACAAAGATGATCAGGGGACTGGAGGCTAAAACATATAAGGAACGGATGCTGGAATTGGGTCTGTCTAGTTTAATGATGATGGATGATCTCTGGCGGGCCCGGGACAGGGGTTGCTCCTCTATCCTGGTGCTATTGGACCTCTCAGCGGCTTTTGATACCATCGACCATGGTATCATGCTGCGCCGGCTGGCGGGGCTGGGTATAGGGGGCACCGTGTTTCGGTGGTTCTCTTCCTTCCTCTCTGGCCGGACGCGGTTTGTGTTGACAGAGTGTCAGAGGTCGACCCCGAGGCCCCTTGATTGTGAGGTACCTCAGGGGTCGGTCCTCTCGCCCTTGTTGTTCAACATTTATGTGAAGCCACTGGGTGAGATCATCCGAGGTTTTGGGGTGGAATTCCATCAGTACGCTGATGATACTCAGCTGTACATTTCCACCCCGAACCACCCAAATGAAGCTCTTGACGTGCTGACCCAGTGCCTGGAGGCCGTGCGGATCTGGATGGGGAAGAATGGTCTCAAGCTCAACCCCTCCAAGACCGAGTGGCTGTGGTTACCGTCGTCCCGGTACAACCAGCTGACTCCATCGCTGTCTATTGGGGGCGAGTCAGTGGCCCCCACGGGAAGGGCTCGCAACTTGGGAGTCCTCCTAGATTCACGGCTGTCCCTTGAGGACCATCTGACAGCTATGGCCGGGAGGATGTTTTACCAGATTCGTCTGGTATGCCAGTTGCGCCCCTTCCTAGATAAGGACGCTCTACGCACGGTCACCCATGCCTTCGTCACTTCCAGACTGGACTATTGTAATGCTCTCTACATGGGGCTCCCCTTGAAGTGCACACGGAGGCTTCAACTGGCACAGAATGCGGCCGCGCGGGTGGTAGTGGGGGCACCCTGGCGGGCACGAATGGCCCCCATACTGCGCGAGCTGCACTGGTTGCCGGTGGCTTTCCGGGTGCGCTTCAAGGTACTGGTTACCACTTTTAAAGCGCTCCATGGCATAGGACCCAGTTATTTACAAGACCGCCTTCTGCCAGTAAATACCTCCCATCGACCAGTTCGCTCCCACAGAGAGGGCCTCCTCAGGGTGCCATCGGCTAAGCAGTGTCGGCTGGTGGCGCCCAGGGGGAGAGCCTTTTCTGTTGGGGCACCGACGATGTGGAACGAGCTCCCCCCAGAACTCCGGATTTTTAAACAAGGCTGCTCGAGTTTTAGAATTGGGTTTTTAACAGGTTTTTAGTCACAGCCTTGTGACTAAATTATTTAATTTAATTTAATTTTAAATATTTATTGTTTTATATGTTTTTATTGGGTTGTAAACCACCCCGAGTCCTACGGGAGAGGGGCGGTATAGAAATTTAATAAATATAATATAATATAAATATATAATGAAGAGAAGGGCGAGGGGGGACATGATAGTGGTCTTCCAATATCTCAGGGGCTGCCCCAAAGAAGAGGGAGTCAAGCTATTCTCCAAAGCGCCTGAAGGCCGGACAAGAAGCAACGGATGGAAACTGACCAAGGAGAGAAGCAACCTGGAACTAAGGAGAAACTTCCTGACAGAACAATTAATCAGTGGAATGACTTGCCTCCAGAAGTTGTGAATGCTCCAACACTGGAAGTGTTTAAGAAGAGACTGGACCACCATCTCACTGGGAATGTGTAGGTCATCTGCTTGAGCAGAGGGTTTGTCTAGAAGACCTCCAAGGTCCCTTCCAACTCTGTTATTCTGACCTGAGATGTTATTATTATCCCCATCACATTCTCCCTGCCCCATTGAAATAGAATAGAATAGAATAGAGTAGAGTAGAGTAGAATAGAATAGAATAGAATAGAATAGAATAGAATAGAATAGAATAGAATATGGAATAGAATAGAATAGAATAGAATAGAATAGAATAGAATATGGAATAGAATAGAATAGAATAGAATAGAATATGGAATAGAATAGAATAGAATAGAATAGAATAGAATAGAATAGAATAGAATAGAATAGAATATGGAATAGAATAGAATAGAATAGAATAGAATAGAATAGAATAGAATAGAATAGAATAGAATAGAATAGAATAGAATAGAATAGAGAATAGAACAGAACAGAATAAAATAGAATAGGAAAGAATAGAATAGAATAGAATAGAATAGAATAGAATAGAATAGAATAGAATAGAATAGAATAGAATAGAATAGAATAGAATAGAATAGAATAGAAGCTGGATGGCATCTTGGAGGTCTTCTAGTCCAGCCCCCTGTTCAAGCAGGAGAGCCTATACCATCTCAGATAAGTGTCCAAAAAGGAAGGATGGTGACCAGAGTCTATGGATCTTGTACACCAGAACCTAGGTAGAAAGTTACCAAATGTTTCCACAAACTTTGATTTTATTGAGTTTTGGAAGTTCAACCCCTGAATCTGATAATCCACTGGACCAGGGGTCCCCAACCGTGGCAACTTGAAGACCTGTGGACTTCATTTCCCAGAATTCCTCAGCCAGCATGCCTGGCTGAGGAATTCTGGGAGTTGAAGTCCACAGGTCTTCAAGTTGCCAAGGTTGGGGACCCCTGCACTGGACAATCCAACATCCACAGCATCAAGAAAGGAACAGATAGAAGGACTCAGGTCACTGTTCTGGTCTTGCTTTCTCCAAATACTCCGTGCAAATTTCCGAAGCAGGGTGCGTTTGACCCAGTGGAAAACCTAGATATTTCTTGTCCTTGGATGGGGTGAGGTCGTATGACAGAGGGGTCCAGTCCAACCGTGGCAACTTTTAAGACTTGTGGAACTTCAATTCAATTCACATCTGGCATTTAAAGTCCACAGGTCTTAAAGTTGCCAAGATCGGAGATCTCTTCTTGAAGAGAATGGAAAGTCAGCCTGTGTTTCTGTGCACCAAGAAAGATAAATCAATTCTGGGTAGCAAGGAGGCAGGAGATTAACCCTGGATGATCTTGGTTGGCCTCTTTTGGCAGGGGGGGGGGGTTTCAGAAAGGTCTTTAATCCAGGATTCCTGTAGGAAAGCTGCCTTTTTGTGACACATTTCCAGAGAGTCACATCACATTCTCCTTTCCCTACGCCCCTGGCCCAAATCACCTGCCTCTCCCCCCCCCGGGGGGGGTGCCTGGCCTAACGGAAAACTAATTAATTCCGAGCCCGCTAATAGCCTTCTAGGTCAGGAGAAAAACAGTGATTCAATGGCATTAATTTGATCTCTAATGTTCTTGTCTTTTGCATTCTCTGCCTGATTAGCTTCGTGAAATTTAGTTTCAATAAGTGGAGGAAAACTTCTAAGGCAATTTGCTTCAGGGATGGAAAGCTGTGGGTCTCTTTGGATTTGCAGGAAAAAAAGAAAAAAATAGAGGGGGGGGAAGCAGCAAACCACGGCTTTAATTCAATTTCCCGACAATCTTGATGGATGCCACGGGAGGTTGCCAAACCAGGCACAAACTGGGTCACCCTGAAAGACCCAGAAATTTTCAGAGTTAGCATCTGAATGGAGGGAGAAGGGCAACAGTTTGCTGTGGTAAGTAAGAAGAGAGACAAAATGCTGGCTTGGTTGGCTCTGCAGAAAAGGACAGGGAGAAGACACATCCAACCGGTTGATCAAAAATCTCAAGTGGATATTCTCGGCTGCCATAACGGAGCTTTTTAAACAGGAAAAAAAACAAGAAGACGTAGTTGTGGTGGTTGTTTTTTCAATTCACCTTTTGCTGAATGCATTGCAATTAGCCGCGTTGGCAGAGTAAACAAACCAACCATAATTTCTCAAACCGCAAAGGATCAAGCTGTGCCATCCTTTAACCTGGGCATGTAAATACAACCAACTTTTTTAGTCTAAAACAGCAATACGAGCGACTGAGAATTACCCCCAAGGCCATATTTGCAAGCAGGAGCGGTTGACGCTCTCCGGTTTTCCGGATCCTGAATTCCAAGCTGGTTAGAGAGAGGCCCGGTTTGTGCCATAGGTTAGGCTAAGAGAGAGCTGGCTAGTTGGCAGCCCAGCGTGTTGCTTGAAGACGCCCATCATCTTTTACCACGGAGAGAGATTTTGCAAGCGGACAAAATTAAGATGTGAACAGCCTCGTGAAGCTGTGTTGTCAGGTCTGATGAGCGCTCGAAATGTCTAAATCTCTGATTGGAAACCCCTTTTGTGGATTGCAAAATCTATTTTTTAAAAATAACAGTAATAACAATAACAATAGTACCAATAGTCATAGGCGCCTTAGGTGCAATCCCAAAACAGCTGGAGCACCACTTGGACACCACTGGCATTGACAAATTCGCCATCAGTCAATTGCGAAAGGAGGCCTTACTAGGAACCGCTTCCATCCTGTGACGAGATCTGTAATACCATCAAACATCCACATCTGCCTAATAATAAAGTCATAGAAAATGATAAAATTAAATTGCTCTGGGACTTCAGAATCCAAACAGACAAGCACCTGCTACATAACACCCTGGATTTAACCATTGTTGATAACAAAGATAAAAAAAAGTCTGGATAGTGGATGTGGCAGTGCCTGGAGACAGCAGAATAGGCGAGAAAGAACGGGAGAAGATAACAAAATACAAAGACCTACAAATAGAACTAGAAAGACTGTGGCAAAGGCAAGCAAGGGTAGTATCAATAGTCATAGGCACCTCGGGTGCAATCCCAAAACAACTGGAGCACCACTTGAACACCATTGGCATTGACAAATTTGCCATTAGTCAATTGCAAAAGGCAGCCTTACTAGGAACTGCTTCCATCCTGCGACGATATCTGTAATATCATCAAACATCCACATCTGCCTATCCCAGGTCCTGGATAAGGACTCAATAGGCAGACAAAAATGCCAAATCCAGTCTGAACATCTGGCTGACTGTGCAATGATGATGATGATGATGATTACTATTATTATTATTATTATTATTATTATTATTATTATTATTATTAATAATAATAATAATAAAAGCCTGTCCCAACGCCAGACCACTCTAGAACTTTGTAAGATCTTCCTCTGGAGCCCATCCCAATGCCAGACCACTGTAGAACCTTGCAAGGTCTTCCTCTGGAACCTGTCCCAACTCCAGACCACTCTAGAACCTGGCAAGGTCTTCTTCTGGAGCCCGTCCCAGCTCCAGAACACTCTTGAACCTTACAAGGTCTTCCTCCGAAGCCTGTCCCAATGCCAGACCACTCCAGAACCTTCCAGGTCTTCCTCTGGAGCCTGTCCCAGCTCCAGAACACTCTTGAACCTTGCAAGGTCCTTCAGAGCCAGAAAAATCTTCCGGAGAAACAGATGCCCATCAGCCAAGCTATTCATCGCCCCCTCCCAATTGCTGTTCCAATGTAGGGATGACCCACCCCAGCCCTCTCTTCCCTTCCACAAGGCAGGCATTTGCCTTCTGTGGTCCCAGCCACAAAGGAGAGGCAGGGAGGCCGAGGGAAAGGGGAGAGGGGGGCACACTTGAGGGGGACACCGGGGAGGGGGGGCAGAGAGAGGAAGTGGCACCGGCTAAGAAAGCTTGACCGGCGGCAGGAGAGGCCATGTGTGCCGTTTTCTCACCAGCTGAGTCCTGTTCAACACGGAGCCTTTGACCGGCCTATTGTTCCCTTGCCAAAGGACCAGTGAAGGGAGAGGGTGAACAATTAGGTAGGGGGGACATTCACCAGCCATGGGGAGGGGGGGTAGGAGCTGCTGGCTGGTCTAGCAAGAGCCTTTTCAATCCTCCCTTCGGCCAAAGCGGAGCGACAGCTGAATGACAACAATTTCACAAGGACCAGCTCTCCCTGGCCCCAACGCCAGCTTTACACACACACACACACACACACACACCAATTCCAGTTGCATCGGGCGCCCCAACGCAGCTGCAGGAGCTGGGAGGTCTGTCCATTGTTCTACCCAGGGAGACATCTCCCACTTCTTTTTCTCTCCCCACCCCACAACTCCCTGACACACACACACACACACACACTAAACATTGCAGAACAAAAGTTAGCTTGGGAGGTTGAGAAAATCAGCCACGGTCTCCGGTGACCCAGGCGGACTCATTCTGCGGCGGGGCGGGAGAGAAAGGTGGAGGACCGGCCAGCTGCAGCACCCAAGAGCTTTGAAAGGGGAGGGGGCCGCAGTGACCCTGGACGTGACCTCGGAGCCACAACGGGGGCCTCCTTGGGGGGGAGAAAACAAAAGAGCCCCAGACTGGAATTGGACTCAGATCTGGCTATGCTTGATCACCAATTGCTAACGGAAATGCTGAGATTCCTGGTGGGGGAGTCGGGTGCAAAAGAAGACGTGGAGACTCTGGAAAGGGTGCAGAGAAGAGCGACAAAGATGATCAGGGGCCTGGAGGCTAAAACATAGGAAGAACGGTTGCAGGAATTGGGTAGGTCTTGTTTAATGAAGAGAAGGACGAAGGGGGACAGGATAGGGGTGTTCCAATATTTGAGGGGCTCTCACAGAGAGGAGGGGGTCAGACTATTCTCCAAAGCACCTGGAGGAGAGAAGCGACCTGGAAATAAGGAGAAATGTTCTGTCAGTGAGAACAACTGGCTGGTAGGGAAAGTCAACCTACCGTAGCTCCACCGCCTCCTTCAGCCGTCTCAAGAGAACCCATATAGGACGCAGTTACTGTTTTTGGCATTGACGAGGAGAAAAATAGGTTTAGACCAGCCTGTGCAAGCAATGCACCCATTCTTGGGAAGGAAAGATGGGGGAGAGGGTAACATCCCCTATTTTAATGTATTTTGATTGGGACAAATATTTACCCCGATTTCTCTGCTCCCACCCTTTTGAAATGCAGATAAGAGCATTTAAATCTACTCCGTCAAACATACTCCCATCTAAAGGCCAGATGTTCAACTTTGGCAATCCGTGGACTTCAACTCCCAGAATCCTGCTTGGGAATTCTGGGAGTTGAAGCCTACAAGTCTTAAAGTTGCCCAGGTTGGACACAAGCCAGGGGTCTTCCAACTTGGCCCTTTTATGACCTGTGGACTTCAACTCCCAGAATTCCTCAGCCAGCATGGACCATATAAGCCAGGGGTCTTCAAACATGGCCCTTTTATGACCTGTGGACTTCAGCTCCCAGAATTCCTCAGCCAGCATGGACCATGTAAGTCAGGGGTCTTCAAATGTGGCCCTTTTATGACCTGTGGACTTCAACTCCCAGAATTCCTCAGCCAGCATGGACCATATAAGCCGGGGGTCTTCCAACTTGGCCCTTTTATGACCTGTGGACTTCAACTCCCAGAATTCCTCAGCCAGCATGGACCATGTAAGCCGGGGGTCTTCCAACTTGGCCCTTTTATGACCTGTGGACTTCAACTCCCAGAATTCCTCAGCCAGCATGGACCATGTAAGCCAGGGGTCTTCAAATGTGGCCCTTTTATGACCTGTGGACTTCAACTCCCAGAATTCCTCAGCCAGCGTGCCTGGCTGAAGAATTCTGGGAGTTGAAGTCCACAAGTCATTAAAGGGCCACGTTGGAAGACCCCTAGTCTAGAGGTTCGCTGCTAGGAGAAAGTTGTGGTGATGGAGGCAACCCACAACAATAAAAACAAAAGCCCCAGTCACCGCTAGAGGTCAGGCTCACCGCCACAATCACCTTTTCTACACCTAAATTTTAGAGGTCCCACCTTCCCAATAGATGCTTCAAAGTATAGGAAGAAAAAGAGAAAGATGGGAAAGAAAGAAAATTAAACAACTGGGAGTTTGGGACCTCATTGCTCCGGGTCTGGTCGATGACATGATAGTCACGCTTCTTCTGGAAAAAACTCAGAGAAGAGCAACTAAGATGATCCAAGACCTGGAGACTAAAACATACGAAGAACGGCTGCGGGACTTGGGTTTGGCTAGTCTAAAGAAAAGAAGACATAGGAGTGACATGATAGAGTATTCCAGTATTTGAGGGTCTGCCACAAAGAAGAGGGGGTCAAATTATTATCCAAAGCACCAGGGGCAGGACAAGAAACAATGGATGGAAACAAATCATAGAGAGAAGCAACCTGGAATGAAGGAGAGACTTCCTGACAGTGAGGACAATTAACCAGGGGAACAGCTTGCCAACAGAAATCGTGGGCACTCCATCACTCGAAGTTTTTAAGAAGAGACTGGACAATCACCTGTCTGAGATGGTATAGGTTCTCCTGCTTGAGCAGGGGGCTGGACTAGAAGACCTCCAAGGTCCCTTCCAGCTTCTATTGTGACTGATCGATAATATTCATAGTTTATGAAACTTGTATGCCACCTGACTCTGAACGGCTCCAGGTGGCAACCTCATTCTATACAAGTTGGACCTTCTGCCCTTCAAGACCTGGTCTTCTCTTAGGATCTGATCCAGCCCAAGGCCCGATCTCCCCAGCCACTGTTTAGGAATCAGCCCTGGGTGCTGCAAAGAAGGTAACCCAAAAAACTGAATCGGTGAATGCCGCACCTGGGGATACTGAGGCAGAACGATGGAGAAGTTGACCCAAGCAGCTTCTGGATTGTTGTTGTTGTGTTTTTTTTGAAAGGTCCCCCATTAGCAGGGCTAAGGACAAGGATGACTTTTCAGGGGGGATCCCCCCCTTTCCCAAGTCCCCCCACCAAAAACAGATGCTTCTTCTCACAGGCGATAAAGTTAGCCTCTGCCAGATTCCCCCCCCAAAAAACCGTCCTCCCCCCAGCCTCTGAATATAAAACCCTGGCGAATATCACAACATTTTCCTTCCTTCCGTTTTCGTTTCAATTTGTAGTTCACACAAGCAGCTTAAAGATGCCGATTTGAGATCAAAACAGAACTGGGGGTTAGAGAGCATCTGTTTTAGAGGCGCCCGCCATGCGCCTCGAGATAATTTTAGACAAACGTGTTATAAACACGATCTGTGGAGCTTCGCAGTTCGTGGAGAGCCGTGGGACGGGGAGCACGTGAGGGTGACGTTTGGGGGGAAGCTCATGAAATGCTCCGTGCAGAGCTGTGAAGTCAACTCTGGTTTGTTTTTAAGAAATAATTTCTGGTCTTTGTGTGTGTGTGTGTGTGTGTGTGTTGAGGGGGGGTTGGAAGAACAGGAAAGGAGAAAAATATTTTTTTTCCCCAATCAGGATGGACCCCATACCTACAGAGCAGATGTCAGCAAATCAACAGCTGGAAAGATCTAGGCTTCTTCTAGGGATGAGAGCCCGTTTTCTGCTCCACATCTGGGTCTGAGGTACTTCTTGAATAGTTAGAACAAGTTAGAGCAATTCACCAGTGGAACCACCTGCCTCCAGAAGCGGTGGAGGCTCCAACGCTGGAAGTTTTTAAGACAGCCATTTGTCCAAAATGGTATAGGGCAGGGGTGTCAAAGTGCCAGCCCGCGGGCCAGATGTGTCATGCTGAAACCACACCCACTCCAGCTCCGGCAATGGGGAAAAAGTCATGATACATTGCGACACGTCACCTGACGTTGCTAGTTTGACAGCCCTGGTCTAGGGTTTCCTGCCTGAGCAAGGGGTTGGACTAGATGACCTCCAAGGTCTCTTCCAACTTTATTATTATTATTATTATTATTATTATTATTATTATTATTATTATTATTATTATTATTATTATTATTATTATTATGGATCATCGCATAGTCAGCCAGATGTTCCGCCTGGATTTGGCATTTTGTCTACCTATCGAGTCCTTACCCAGGACCTGGGATAGGCAGATGTGGAGGTTTGATGGGATTACAGATATCGTCGCAGGATGGAAGCAGTTCCTAGTAAGGCCGCCTTTTGCAATTGACTAAGGGCGAATTTGTCAATGCCGAAGATGGTGTCCAAGTAGGGCTCCAGTTGTTTTGGGATTGCACCCAAGGCGCCTATGACTATTGGTACTGCCCTTGCTTGCCTTTGCCACAGTCTTTCTATTTCTATTTGTAGGTCTTTGTATTTTGTGATCTTCTCCAGTTCTTTCTCGTCTATTCTGCTGTCTCCAGGCACTGCCACGTCCATTATCCAGACTTTTTTGTCTTTCTTATCGACAATTGTTAAGCCCGGGGTATTATTATTATTATTATTATTATTATTATTATTATTATTATTATTATTATTATTATTATTATTATTATTATCATCATCATCATCATCATCATCATCATAATCATTATTAGAGAGAAATTACTTTTCTCAATGGGAAGAATCCAGGTTAGGACTCGTCTTTGAGTAAGCAGGCCCTAGTCCTTCCTGCATCTGGTCTCAGTCAGCTCTGTCAAGCCTATCAGGACTCACTGCAAAGGTGGCAGAGACTTGACTCAGAATCAGGATAGAGCTAGAAGGGACCTTGGAGGTCTTCTAGTCCAGCCCCCTGCTCAAGCAGCAGAACCTATACCATTTCAGACAAGCAGCTGCCCAATCCCTTCTTAAAAACCTCGAGTGATGAAGAAACCACAATTTCTGGTGGCAAGCTGTTCCACTGGTTAATTGTCCTCACTGTTAGGAAGCCTCTCCTTAATTCCAGGTTGTTTCTCTCCTTGATCAGTTTCCATCCATTGTTTCTTGTTCTGCCCTCAGGCGCTTTGGAAAATAAATTGGCCCCTTCCTCTTTGTGGCAGCCCCTCAAATACCGGAATCCTGCTAGCATGTCTCCCGTAGTTTTCCACTTAGATCTCATTTTCGGGGAAATACGGTAATGTCACAGGAGTCCTGACTTACATGCACAAATGACACTTGTGTCTTTTGTGCAATGGGATGGGATGGCCCAGGCACACCGCTGCTGTTTGATGATTCCCACCTGCCCAAGCCAGATTCCTGCTTATGCACCGTAACGCCCCAGGAAGAGGTGGCACCCTTTGTTTTTGTTTTTCCCCACACCCTGTTGTGGTACCTTGTCAGCAGAAAATCCAGAAGGTTTTCTGAAAACCTAGGAGCCTTCTAGATTATTCCAGTCTTGCTCAACATCCTCTGAAGCATCTGGATGCCAGTTGCCCACGTGTGGTGCCAAGGCTCCACCCACAAGCTCTTTTGAAATTATATCATGTTTAATAACATTCCCCAAACTCCTTCTCTCTGAAAAAGGAGGAATCTCGCACCCCAAAACCCAGTTTTGGAAATAACAAAAACAGCCAACGTTAATTCTGCTTTACTCTGATGGTGACAGATGTTAGCCTCCCCTTGTTGTGAAACGATATATCAAAACTTTTAGCAGGAAAAACATAATCAAACATGTAAAGTTGCCTCTTTGAACCAACTGTGAACAGAAAATTTTGGGAAGGGAAGAATCGGGAAGATTGAAGGTCTTCAAATGCCATCAACTGGATTCACACAGCCCACGATATGTAAGCTTTGGTTTAACCGTAGTTTTTTGAACAAGCCTGAATGAGCTGGTTCCACACAGCCCAGTATGTGGAACGCAGGCTCTGCCCATACCATGTTGTTGTTGTTAGTTGAGAAGTCGTGTCCGACCCATCGCAACCCGGTGGACAATGTTCCTCCAGGTCTTCCTGTCCTCTACTATCTTCTGGAGTCCTTTTAACCTCACATCTACTACTGCTTCAGTGACTCCATCCAGCCACCTCATTCTCTGTCACCCCCTTCTTCTCTTGCCCTCCATCTTTCCCAGCATCAGGCTCTTCTCCAGCGAGTCCTTCCTTCTCCTTAGGTGGCCAAAGTACTTGAGTTTCCACTTCAGGATCTGGCCTTCTAAAGAGCAGTCGGGGTTGATCTCCTCTAGGACTGACCGGTTGGATCGCCTTGCAGTCCAGGGGACTCGCAGGAGTCTTCTCCGGCACCAGAGTTCAAAGGCCTCCATTCTTTGGCGCTCAGCCTTTCTTAGGGTCCAACTTTCACAGCCATACATTGCAACTGGGAAAACCATGGCCTTGACTATATGTACGTCCACACCATACAGCAAGTCGAATCCATACAAAACCGTACCGTGTCTTAAACCATGGGTTGAATTTACAGTGTAAGTACAAACATGCCTCAGGAAAGAAGTCTTGTGTTTTGATGGCTCCTGTAGACCAACTCCTTGGATGTGAGTCAACAGGTCATCAAGAATGTGGTTTTTATCACTAATATGAAAGCTATCCTATGTTTCTATTTACCCCAGCACTCAAGGTGACTTACAACAGGCAAACGAACACAGGTTAAGCTCGGGAATTAACCAAGTTAATTCTCTGGGGAGTTGTTTGTATGCAACAGATCTCCGAGCCACAAAGAAGAAGAAGAAGAATACAACAGAGCTGGAAGGGACCTTAGAGGTCTTCTAGTCCAGCCCCCTGCTCAAGCAGGAGAACCTACACCATCTCAGACAAGTGACTGTCTAGTCTCTTCTTAAAAATCTCCACTGATGGAGCGCCCACGATTTCTGGTGGCAAGCTGTTCCACCGGTTAATTGTCCTCAGGAAGTTTCTCCTTAATTCCAGGTTGCTTCTCTCCTTGATCAGCTTCCATCCATTGTTTCTCGCCCTGCCCTCTGGTGCTTTGGAGAATAGTTTGACCCCCCTTCTTCTTTGTGGCAGCCCCTCAGATACTGGAATGCTGCTATCCTGTCTCCCCTGTTTCTTCTTTTCTTTATGGCTGTGACACACAAAGGGAAGCAGATTTCAAAACCGAGTCCCATAAATGTAATTCTTTTATGCAAGCACTTGCTCTCCAGAGGTGTAATGATGGTGATGCCGGAGCTTGAATGGCACTTTAAAAAGGGTGGGTGGGCAAAAGGGACCTTTTTATGTGTCTGTTGGGTTTAATGGAGCCTCCTAGACTCGTGGCAAGGCAATTACAGGTGAGAGTTTGATCTTATGCTTCACTAGGAGGAGGAGGAGGAGGAGGAGGAGGAGGAGGAGGAGGAGGAGGAGGAGGAGGAGAAGAAGAAGAAGAAGAAGAAGAAGAAGAAGAAGAAGAAGAAGAAGAAGAAGAAGAAGAAGAAGAAGAAGAAGAAGAAGAAGAAGAAGAAGAAGAAAGAAAGGAGAAGGAGGAGGAAGAGAAGGAGAAGGAGAAGAAGAAGGAGGAGGAGGAGGAGGAGGAGGAGAACCAGGCACATCTCCAGCTCAATCCAGGCAGGCCTTTTTCCTGCATCCATGTCGGCTAGCTCAGCGGAGCTTCCATGCTGGGAGCAGTTTATCTCAGAAGCCGGAGGGGCCAAGATGACTGAACTCAGCTTACCTCCAGAGGTGCCGGGTGCTCCATCACCAGAAAGTTTAAAAGAAGCCATTTGTCCAGAATGGCACAGGAACTCCTGCCCAAGCAAGGGTGGACTAGAAGATCTCTAGTGTCCCTTCCATCTCTGATATTCGGTAAGTCCCTGCAGCCTGATCACTAGTGCCTCTGGGAGAGAAACAGGCCACCAGCTTCTCTTAGCTCCCAGCCAGCGCCTCCATCCCACGTGCCTTCAATTAAACCAGCATCGGTTGTGTGTGTGTCGCACCACGGAAAGGATAAGCCACGGGGGGGGGGGAGTGACTCTGCCTTCTGCAACGTATCAACAATATTGCTGACACTGATCTGTAGCCGGGACTGTCTTTTTTGAATAAACATGATGTCACTCACGTTCCATTCATCCACTTTTGGACAGCTGCTGTCAGCCCAGCCAGAGAAAAACTGCCACCTTTCCAGTGACAGCTGCCAGCGCAACTACTTTGTGGTGCAGCTTTACTAGCAGGCAATAGGAAGGGAGGGACTGGGGAGGGGGGAGGGATAGGGAGATGCTATTTAAAGGACGCTGCGCCACCGGGCTGAGGCTTATGGGAACCCGGCCTCTGCCAGCTTCCAAGGGCATCCGGCCAGATCGGGCACCGTGGCATGCGAAAACCATCCTTTCCCTCCAAGCTGGGATCCTCAAACTAGGAAGACATAAACTAGCACGTCTGGATTGTCCCCTGTTCCAATTTCAAACAGGAAGGGACCTTGGGGGTCTTCTAGTCCAGCCCCCTGCTCAAGCAGGAGAACCTATACCGTCTCAGACAAGTGGCTGTCCAGTCTCTTCTTGAAAGCCTCCAACGATGGAGCACCCACAACTTCTGGTGGAAAGCTGTTCCACTGGTTAATTGTCCTCACTGTTAGGTTGGTTCTTCTTAATTCCAGGTGGCTTCTCTCCTCGACTGGTTTCCATCCATCCATCCATCCATCCATCCATCCATCCATCTTCTTCTTCTTCTTCTTCTTCTTCTTCTTCTTCTTCTTCTTCTTCTTCTTCTTCTTCTTCTTCTTCTTCTTCTTCTTCTTCTTCCTCTTCCTCTTCCTCTTCTTCCTCTTCCTCTTCCTCTTCCTCTTCTTCTTCTTATTTGGAAAATAAGCTGACCCCCTCCTCTTCTTTTGTGGCTGGAAAACTGGAAGACTGCTATCCTGTCTCCCCTATTCTTCTGTTCTCTAGACTGGCCAAACCCAAATCCTGCAGCCGTTCTTCGTATCTTTTAGTCTCCAGGCGTTGGATCCTCTTAGTGGCTCTTCTCTGCACTTTTTCCAAAGTCTCAACGTCTTTTTTGTAACGTGGTGACCAAAGCTGGACGAAGTACTCCAGGTGTGGCCCTACGAAGGCTTTACAAAGGGGTACTAATATTTCACATGATTTTGATTCTATGCCTCTGTTTATACAACCCAGGATTGGTTTAGCTGTTGGGCTGCTGGCTCATCTTTAAGTGATTGTCCACTAGGAATCCAAGTTCCCTCTCACCGTTACTGTTTTTGAGCCAGACTCTGCTTGGTCTTTTTTGCAGTTGGCCTTTTGGAAACCAGGATGGTTGATCTAAAGTGGTTGGCCAAAAAAACCCTGAACAACGGGGATAAAATGTGACTTAACTCTTGCTTTTTTTCCCAAACGTTGGCTGATTATACTTATTTTCCCTAACCGTAGTACCGTAGCATCTAGACCAGTGGTGGCGAACCTATGGCACGGGGTGCCAGAGGCGGCACGCAGAGCCCTCTCTGTGGACACGCGCACCGTCGCCCCAGTCCTAGGCCTTCAGCTGGGTTTTATAAAACCTTTTCGCTTTAGGCCTTTACCGCCATGTGCAAAAAAAAAAAAGTTCAATCAATCAATCAATTTTAACTTCTTGCAGGAAAAAAAAAAGATCTTGCAAAGTTGGAATTGATTGATTGAACTTTTTAGTCCCACCCAGTCTGCCACACCTGCCCGGCACCCGATGATACATAAGTGGGTTTTGGGTTGCAGTTTGGGCACTCGGTCTCTAAAAGGTTCGCCATCACGGATGTAGACACTCTCCTTCGTAAGGCATGGTTTATCTGCCACAAACCATGATTAGCACATGGGCAAAGAATACCTCTCCTCTTCGCGCTCTCGCCGGGGCCCTTTGATGCTTCTAAAGATGGATAGCAGCACGCAGACATTTTGATAGCCAGCTGTCTAATAAGAGGAATAAATAAAAGAAGTGCTGCATCCACCTTCATTTCCCTCCTCCCCTCCTCCTCATTCTTAAAAACGTTTACATGGGAATAATTTCACTGTGCACAAAGCAAAATTTTGCCTAAGCAGTAAGAAGTGCGCTTCAATGTCTTGTTGACATGATAGCAGCTTTCCAATATTTGAGGGGCTGCCACAAAAAAGAGAGGGTCAACCTATTTTCCCAAACACTTGAAGGCAGGACAAGAAGCGACGGATGGAAACTCATCAAGGAGAGAAGCAACCTGGAACTAAGGAGAAACTTCCTGACAATTAGGATAATTAACCAGTGGAACTCCTTGCCTCCAGAAGCGGTGAATGCTCCAACACTGGAAGTTTTTTAAGAAGAGACTGGACAGCCACTTGTCCGAAATGGTATAGGGTTCCCTGCCTGAGCAGGGGGTTGGACTAGATGACCTCCAAGGTCCCTTCCAACTCTGTTATTCTATTCTATTCTATTCCTTATTTCTATTCTATTCTATTCTATATATTCAATTCTATTCTATTCCTTATTTCTATTCTATTCTATTCCTTATTTCTATTCTGTTCTGTTCTACTCTATCATTATTCTATTCTATTCTATTCTATTCTATTCTATTCTATTCTATTCTATTTCCTATTCTATTCTATTCTATTCTATTCTATATATTCTATTCTGTTCTATTCTATTCCTTATTTCTATTCTATTCTATTCCTTATTTCTATTCTATTCTATTCCTTATTTCTATTCTGTTCTGTTCTACTCTATCATTATTCTATTCTATTCTATTCTATTCTATTCTATTCTATTCTATTCTATTCTATTCTATTCTATTTCCTATTCTATTCTATTCTATTCTATTCTATTCTATATATTCTATTCTGTTCTATTCTATTCCTTATTTCTATTCTATTCTATATATTCTATTCTATTCTATTCCTTATTTCTATTCTATTCTATTCCTTATTTCTATTCTGTTCTGTTCTACTCTATCATTATTCTATTCTATTCTATTCTATATATTCTATTCTATTCTATTCTATTTCCTATTCTATTCTATTCTATTCTATATATTCTATTCTATTCTATTCCTTATTTCTATTCTATTCTATTCCTTATTTCTATTCTGTTCTGTTCTATTCTATCATTATTCTATTCTATTCTATTCTATTCTATTCTATTCTATTCTATTCTATTCTATTCTATTCTATTCTATTCTATTCTATTCTATTCTATTCTATTCTATTCTATATTCCAAGCCTGTATTTCTATTCTTCAGTCTTTTCCATTTTTGGTCCACAATCAAGGGCTTGGAAACATTACAATGAATCCAGCAGGCCAGATCTGGCCCAAGGGCTGCTAGTTGCCGCTCGGGGACTTGACCTCACTGCAGGAGGATTTGCAATCCAGCATGGCCCTTCCGCTAATTGCTTTGCACCAATTCCCAACGGACCTGCTTCCGGCAGTTTCCCCGGTCCTCCTCACCCTTCCCGCCTCCGCGCAAACCTTCAGGGGGGAGTGAAGGGACCCCCAAACAGGAGATGAGTCCATGCCAGCTTGGCTCCTTTCAAGGAAACCTCTTTAACTCCCCCATCTACACCAAGAGCTTTAGCAAGGCTGCAGGATACGTGTGAAATGAACGCTTTCTCTCAGAGTAGGGGGCTGAGCGAAGCAGGCCTAGAGGCAAGAAAAGCAGCAGCAGCACCCCAAATTTCTTAACCCAGAAGGTTTTCCTGCCAAACGATCAGTTCAAAAATGCCCACTTTCCTGCTCTACTTTCCAGCAAGAAAAACCAAATGCACAGGTATAGTATGGGGGGGGGGATACCTGGCTCAATAGTAGCAACTGTGAGAGGGATCTCGGAGTCCTAGTGGACAATCCCTTAAATAGGAGCCAGCCGTGTGCTGCAGCTGCCAAAAAGGCCAACACAGTGCTGGGCTGCATCAACAGAGGGATAGAATCACGATCACGTGAAGTATTAATACCACTTTACAAGGCCTTGGTAAGGCCACATTTGGAATACTGCATCCAGTTTTGGTCACCATGATGTAAAAAAGATGTTGAGACTCTAGAAAGAGTACAGAGAAGAGCAACAAAGAGGATCAGGGGACTGGAGGCTAAAACATATCAGGAACGGATGCTGGAATTGGGTATGTCTAGTTCAACGAAGAGAAGGACGAGGGGGGGACAGGATAGCAGCCTTCCAATCTCTCAGGGGCTGCCCCAAAGAAGAGGGAGTCAAGCTGTTCTCCAAAGCACCTGAAGGCAGGACAAGAAGCAACGGGTGGAAACTCATCAAGGAGAGAAGCAACCTAGAACTAAGGAGAAACTTCCTGACTGTCAGAACAATTAACCAGTGGAACAACCTGCCTCCAGAAGCGGCGAATGCTCCAACACTGGAAGTTTTTAAGAAGAGACTGGACAGCCATTTGTCTGAAATGGTATAGGCTGTCCTGCCTGAGCAGGGGGTTGGACTAGATGACCTTCCAACTTTATTATTATTATTATTATTGTTGTTGTTGTTGTTGTTGTTGTTGTTATCTTGAGGCTTGCCAGATGTGGCTTGACCTGAGAATGCTGGGAAGAGCTTCAAGGAAGACGCCCTGCCAGGCCACACCTGTTTCTAAGTGAGGAAGGAGGGGAAGGGTTTGCCCCCCCCAATCAAATTCCCCAACTGATTCCTTGCTGGCTGATGGTGGGATTCTAATCCATGCATCTGGAAGGAGGCAAAGTGTTCAGGTTAATCCCCATTCCTGGAGGGGGGGATTTCTCTTCCTCTGGGGGCTTGTTTTAAGAGTTGCAAGGTGCGGGAGACTTCCGGTTCCGGTCACGCTGACCGGAGGCACCCGACGAAAGCTCCGAGATGGGGCTTTCGTTTCTCGGCCAAATACCGGACCGCCAGGAGAGCGAAGCGCCGGAAAAGGAGGCGTGGCTGAAAAGGACCCCCAGCCGGAACCAATGAGGCGAAAATCACCTCCAAAGAAGCCGAAAAAGCCGCAGACGGGACGGAAGAAGCCGGTGGTGGCTGGCCGGCTGGCCGGCAGGCCCGAAGAGGCCGCGCTGCTGCGCTGCCGCGCTGCAGGAGAGAACCGGCGCGAGCGGGGACAAGAAGAAGGAGGAAGAAGCCGGAGAGACCAGCAAGGGCCGCCGGGAGGGTCTGCAGACCTAGTAACGACCCCCGGACGAGCAGAAGGAAGAAAAGAAAGCTGGAAGAACGGAGGAGGGGGCCAGATCCGGAGAACAAAGGAGGAGGCAAGCAGAGCTGGCGGAGAGCAGCATCGAAAGGAAGGAGACGACTAAAAAGCTGACAGCGGGGGAAGACCCAAGCAGAGGGACTGGTGAGTGTTACCCCACGCGCTGCGCCCCAGACCCACCAGAAAGGGAGCCCCAGGGAATCAGAGAAGGGCAGAACCTACCAGGGAAGAAGGTGGGAGGAAGAAGAAAGCTGGAAGGCAACCTGGAGCACTACTAAGGAAAGGCAGAAGGGATCTGTAAACGCAGGCTGCCAGAAGACAGGAAAAAGAGACCTGGACAAGACAGCAGAGAAAGAGGGGCAAGACAGAGCCAGAAAAGAACAAAGAGAAGGATCAGGCTGGCAGAGGGGAGTGAAGAGGAAGCCAAGGCACAGGCACTGAATAGGCTCCCTGAACACAGAGCTGCCTGAATATAGGCTCTTACCCCATACACTGCCTAAACCCTGAAGCCTCCCCCCCTTGAAAGGCTAGACTACCGGATCATCACCAGATCACAACCTAGTGTCCAATTTGGTCCAAATTGGAAACCAAAACAGTGCCAGGACAACAGGAGGACAACCTCAAGATGGCCTCCAAACAGACCAAACTGACAGAAACGATGGGAGTTGTATCATCCCATGCCCAGCCTACTAAACCACCAGGAACTACTCTACACATCCCTACACCCTCCCATCCAAATACAGGCACCCAGACCCATACACCTCCACAGGCCAGCCCAAGGGTTGGCAGAAAGGGACACAAAGATGGAGAAGAGGTGTGCAGAGGCAGAACAAAAGATGGAGAAAAGATACAACGATATAAAACAAATGCTGCAAGAACAAGGTAGAGAGATGGAGAGGAGGTGTGTAGAGGCAGAACAAAAGATGGAGAAAAGATACAACGATATAAAACAAATGCTGCAAGAACAAGGTAGAGAGCTAGAGAGAAAATGGGAGGAGCAACGCAAGGCGATGGCTGCAGATTTGGAGCAAATGAAGGAGGCAATGCAAGCACACTACAAGGAAATAAGGGAGGAAATGGAGAAAAACTTCCAGGAAATCAGGGAGAAGGTGGACAAGCGGATGGAGAAAGTGGAGAATCAAGTAGAAGGCCAGACAGCGGAGATAGCAGAGATGAAAGGGGTGGCCCAAGACCAAGCCTCCATGATACAGTACTGGCAAATGGCGTCTGCAATCAGGTTTAGAGGCTTGAAAGAGACACCAGACAAAACCCAAGGGGGCCTGATCGGAACCTTTATAGAGGCCCTGGCAGCATTTCTGGGAAAGCCAACCCCAGTTATCGAATGGCAAATCGACAGACTCTACAGAGTGGGCGCACGTACGACAACAAACAGGCACCAACCAAGGGATGTGGTCATCCACTTTGTGACGCAGGGATTCCGGAACCTCATCTCAGCCACATCTTACAACAGGACCTTATACATAAAGGGGCAAGAAGTGAAAGTACTGGAAGAGATCCCCCAGACGATGCTGCGAGACAGAAAGGAATACAAGTTCCTGGTCGACGAACTGAGATCACGTGCTCTGCGATACAGATGGGAAACCCCCACGGGGATAACATTTTCCTATAAAAATAAAAGACACCACCTGAATTTGGTCTAACAAGCCAGAGAATTCCTGGAAAAGGAACTGACGCCGGAGGGACCCCAATACACCACGAGAGAAGACGCAGAAAGATCACCAGACCGACAGACCAATGCAGGAACACGAGAAAGGAAAAGACCAACTCGAGACACGACGACACAGAGAACAGGAAGCAACAACAACAACAAGGGAGCAGGACAGACTGCAGGGGGCAGGATAACAAGATCCACCACCAAACGCACAGAGCAGCACGACACGATCCCTATATGCAACTCGAACACAAATCTGGATACCATGGGAACGAGACCAAAGAAGACCACAAGAGATAGAATGGAAGCGGTCTCGGAAGAGTATCCTGAAACCGACAATGACGACTAAATACTTGACATGGAACGTCAACGGACTAAATTCCCCACAGAAAAGGAGGAGGGAAGAATGTATAACAAATCAAATGTTTACAAAAACTAACACCTAATGTTGAATGTATATGTACTAATATTTACCGAACCAGACGTTTACAAAGATTAATACTTAGTGTTATATGTAGTGTTCTATGATGATTGCTTATTAATATGATCTTATGGTTAATGTTGAACATTTTAACGTTGAAAGAGCAGACTGAATTTCTACCTCAGGTTATTGAATTACTACCTCAGGACCTACTGTTAGGGACCATACATGTTAAAAAATGTAACAGGTGTATAGTAGAGGCTTGAAGTGAAGAGTGAAGAATGTCTGCCTATTGTTGTATGTTATGTTCCACGATGATCGCTTCTTAATATGATTGCTTCTTAATATGATCTTATGCTTGATTTTGATTACTTTAATAATGAAAAAGCAGACTGAATTTTTACCCCAGGTTATTGAATCTCTACCTCAGGATCTTTTGCTAGGGATCATAAAAGATAAAATACAACAGACATATAGTTGAGGCTGGAAATGAGGAGTAAAGAATATGTACCAAACCAAACGTTTACAAGATTAATACCTAGTGCTATATGCTGTGTTCTATGATGATTGATTATTAACATGATCTTATATTTAACGTTTAACTACTACCTCAGGATCTATGGTTAGGGATCATAGAGAATAAAAAATGTAACAGGTGTATAATAGAGGATTGAAGTGAGGAGTGAAAAATGTTTACCAAACCAGACGTTTCCAAAGAATAATACGTAGTGTTGTATACCAGATGCTATGATTTTTGATGCATACAAAGATTTTATGTACAATGCTGAATGTTTTAATAAAGGAATTTTTATATTTAAAAAAAAAAGAGTTGCAAGGTGCAAAAAAAAAAAGGAGAGGGGAGGGTCCCTGACGCAACCCGAAGCTGTTGTTTCAACAGAGTTGGCTGGCTACAAAAGCCTTGGGGGGTGCAAGCGGGGGAGGCTGTTGCACTTTATTCCTGGAGCCGCCGATCTCCAGGGAGAGGAAGGAGACAATCGGAATAAGGAAACAGACCACGTCAGAAAGGAAAGCAGGTGGCCTTTTAAAAATGAGGCAAGAGATAATTAGCACGGGCAAGCCCCAGAGGGAAGCCAGCTCCTACCGCTTTACAAAGCCCTAGTAAGGCCACACCTGGGATACTGCAGCCAATTTTGGTCACAAAAAAAGATGTTGAGAGTTTGGGGGAAAAAAATCCAGAGAAGAGCAGCTAAGAGGATCCAAGGCCTGGAGACCAAAACATACGAAGAACGGCTGCGGGACTTGGGTTTGGCTAGTCTAAAGAAGAGAAGAAATAGGGGAGACACGATAGCAGTGTGCCAGTATCTGAGGGGCTGCCCCAAAGAAGAGGGGGTCACATTATTCTCCAAAGCACCAGAGGGAAGGATGAGAAACAACGGTTGGAAGCTGATCAAAGAGAGAAGCAACCTGGAATTAAGGAGAAACTTCCTGACAGTGAGGACAACCAACCAGTGGAACAGCTTGCCACCAGAAATCGTGGGCGCTCCATCATGGGAGGTTTTTAAGAGGAGACTGGACAGTCACTTGTCTGAGATGGGATAGGTTCTCCTTTGGCCCTTTGATGACTTGTGGACTTCAACTCCCAGAATTCCTCAGCCAACATAGACCATATAAGCCAGGGGTCTTCAAACCTGGCCCTTTGATGACTTGTGGACGTCAACTCCTAGAATTCCTACGCCAACATGGACCACATAAGCCAGGGGTCTTCAAACGTGGCCCTTCGATGACTTGTGGACGTCAACTCCCAGAATTCCTCAGCCAACATGGACCACATAAACCAGGGGTCTTCAAACCTGGCCCTTTGATGACTTGTGGACGTCAACTCCCAGAATTCCTCAGCCAACATGGACCACATAAACCAGGGGTCTTCAAACGTGGCCCTTTGATGACTTGTGGACTTCAACTCCCAGAATTCCTCAGCCAGGCATGCCTGGCTGAGGGATTCTGGGAGTTGAAGTCCACAAGTCATTAAAGGGCCCATTTTGAAGACCCCTGAACTAGACATACTCAATTCCAGCACCGTTCTCTTCCCAAGAAGTCATCAGTGACCCCAAATTACCTTCTGATCTTTGACATTATCCTGGAGTTACAGCAAGACCATAGAGAAATCCTCTGAATTCTGAAGGGGGCCAACAATGACGCTTCCAGTAATGGAGACTAAACAAAGCTGAAGGTTGCTCAGATTGGGGGAAGGAGATGGAAACCAACCAATGGGAGACCTTCTGTAGCAGGAAGCAGTTGTAGCTTGGTTAGCTGCTGTCTCCCAGGGTGTCTCAGCTGAGACTTTACATCAACTGTTCCACCTGTGGAGGTCAGCAGACCCAACTTGGCCCATGACTAAGTCAATGCAAGGCCATCCTAGTCAACCACAGCCATGAGCCCCGTTCAGTTGTGGGTCTCCTCCACAACCACACCTCCCAGCTAGAATGTCCCCATCCAGTCTCCATTTTAGAGGGTTTTAAAATACCTTTGATTTCTCGCGCAGCTGACTTGAAAGGCTCTCTTCCAGACCCCCAAGCAATGATAACAGACTTCCGTAAAAGTTCCCAAGTCTATTTTCTTGCGCACTTTCCGTTTTAAAGGAACCGCCAATCTTTTTCCCCCACCCACCCCCCCATCCTTCCTGTGGCCACTATGCTGGGTCTACTCACTGGTATGCTTCAGAGTCCGCCTGCTGTGGTTTGTTCGACAAGCCAGGGATAAGCCCTGCATAGCTTAACATAGCGGGTAGCCCAGCTGTGGCTGGCAAGTCTTGTTATTGGCCAATCAGCACAATCCGTCTCAGTGGCGTTATCTTTCCGTTCTGTTGTTGCACGAAGGGTTAAAAGGGCTGAGGAGGGAAGGTGGGTGTTTGGCTTTGGGCCTTACGACAGTTCTGGCTGCCTAGCCTGATGGGAGGTGTAGTCCGGTGATCTGAAGTGGGTCAGAGTGTTGAAGAAGGGTTATCGTTTCATCAGCTTAATAATGCCTCTTTCTCTGGGAAGTGAAAAAGGAGGGAAGTCCTAGTCTCCTCTCAGTTTTATGGTGGAGACAGATCCAAAAAAGGTTCTTGAGAATGTCTCCATCTTTCCTCCTCCTCCTTCCTTTCCACCATTATTCTTTCCTCTCTTCCTTCTCTTCTCCTTCTCCTCCTCTTCCACCATTATTCCTCCTCCTTCTCCTTCTCCTCCTTCTCTCCTCCTCCTCCCTTTCCACCATTATTCTTTCCTCTCCTTCTCCTCCTCCTCCTTGTCCACCATTCCTTCCTCTCCTCCTTCTCCTCCTTCTCCTCCTCCTCACTTTCCACCATTATTCCTCCTCCTTCTACTTCTCCTCCTTCTCTCCTTCCTTTCCACCATTCCTCCTTCTCCTCCTTTTCCTTCTACTCTCCTCATCCTCTCTTTCCACCATTCCTTCCTCTCCTCCTCCTTCTCCTCCCTTTCCACCATTCCTCCCTCTCCTCCTTTTCCTTCTTTCTCCTTTTCCTCCCTTTCCACTATTATTCTTCCTCATTCTCCTCCTCCCTTTCCACCATTCCTTCCTCTCCTTCTCATCTTCTCCTTCTCCTCCTTTCCTCCTTCTCCTCCTCCTCCCTTTCCATCATTATTCTTTCCTCTCCTTCTCCTCCTCCTCCTCCTCTTCCACCATTCCTTCCTCTCCTCCTTCTCATCTTCTCCTTCTCCTCCTTCTCCTCTTCCATCATTATTCTTTCCTCTCCTTCTCCTCCTCCTCTTCCACCATTCCTTCCTCTCCACCTTCTCCTTCTCCTCCCTTTCCACCATTCCTCCTCCTTCTCCTTCTCCTCCTCCTCCCTTTCCACCATTATTCCTCCTCCTTCTACTTCTCCTCCTTCTCTCCTTCCTTTCCACCATTCCTCCTTCTCCTCCTTTTCCTTCTCCTCTCCTCCTCCTCTCTTTCCACCATTCCTTCCTCTCCTCCTCCTTCTCCTCCCTTTCCACCATTCCTCCCTCTCCTCCTTTTCCTTCTTTCTCCTTTTCCTCCCTTTCCACTATTATTCTTCCTCGTTCTCCTCCTCCCTTTCCACCATTCCTTCCTCTCCTTCTCATCTTCTCCTTCTCCTCCTTTCCTCCTTCTCCTCCTCCTCCCTTTCCATCATTATTCTTTCCTCTCCTTCTCCTCCTCCTCTTCCACCATTCCTTCCTCTCCTCCTTCTCATCTTCTCCTCCTTCTCCTCCTCCTACCTTTCCATCATTATTCTTTACTCTCCTTCTCCTCCTCCTCTTCCACCATTCCTTCCTCTCCACCTTCTCCTTCTCCTCCCTTTCCACCATTCCTCCTCCTTCTCCTTCTCCTCCTCCTCCCTTTCCACCATTATTCCTCCTCCTTCTCTCCTCCTTTTCCTCCTCCCTTCCCACCATTATTCCTTCTTCTCCTCCTTCTCCCTCCTTCTCTTTTCCTTCTTCCTTTCCACCATTCCTTCCTCTCCTCCTTCTCCTCCTCCTCACTTTCCACCATTATTCCTCCTCCTTCTCCTTCTCCTCCTTCTCTCCTCCCTTTCTACCATTCCTTCCTCTCCTCCTTTTCCTTCTCCTCTCCTCCTCCTCCATTTCCACCATTATTCTTCCTCCTTCTCCTTCTCCTCCCTTTCCACCATTCCTTCCTCTTCTCCTTTTCCTTCTCTCCTCCTCCCTTCCCACCATTCCTTCCTCTCCTCCTTTTCCTTCTTTCTCCTTTTCCTTTCCACTATTATTCCTCCTCCTTCTCCTCCTCCCTTTCCACCATTCCTTCCTCTCCTCCTCCTTCTCCTTTTCCTCCTCTCCTCCTCCTCCTCCCTTTCCACCATCCCTTCCTCTTCTTCTCTTTCCCTCCTCTTCCTCCTCCTTGCCTAAATCTCTCATCTTTCATTGTGAGGGCAACTAACGTGGAGGTCATTTCCATTAAGTGGCTTTATTATTGGTTAGATTTTATTTTTATTTTATTTTTTTTACAAATGTTGATAGCGGAACAGACGTGTGTCACTTCTTCTGAGTTTCAGTTTTAAGACGTCAGAACGACCAAGTGAAAGGTTTAGGACTTAATTTAAAGTAGCAAAATTCATATTCACATTTTCACTTCTCTCCCCCGCCTCCCACCCGCCCCTCCTTTCTGTAGTTTGCGTGGTCTCGGACGTGGTCATAAATATACAGAGAGAGAAAGGGGGAAGAAAAAAAAATAGGCCGGGGTTTAGGAGAAAAAGAAATGGACAGTAAATAAGGCACGTGGCAGTCTCTGAAAAAAAAAATCACACAAGCTTTAGCCAACTTAAATTAATTGCCATTTCCCTGGCCCAGTCCATAAAACTGTACACTGACACAAATGTTGTGTGGGCAGTGGTCATTCCAAGTGAGCCCTCCAATCCACGGGGGGGGGGGCTTTCGGACCTCGCCGGACTTGTCTGTGGAGCTGCAGCCCAGCGGTGTCCCAAGTTGAAAAAGAGAAAAAGAAATCCATTTGGAATTGGACTAAGAATTGTTTCTTTCCTTAAAAGTTAAGACACACAGAGATGCGTGCAGGCCGCCCCTGGAGTCGCGGAGGGGGTGGTGGTGTCATCAGAAGAGGTTGGTCAGCGTAGTCTGTGAAGGGCTGCGGGATTCATGGACGTCCAAGCTGCCAGACACGGAGCCCAGGACCGAAGTCACGGAGGGCATGCTAGGGTTCGTCAAGTCTGTTAAGGTGGTGGGGGTCCGGGAGGGGCTTAAGGAAGTATTGGAGATCTCCGATGCCGGTCCGGATGGGGTGCTGGCCTGGAGGGCCGAATCGGATGCCTTGTCCACTCCCGTGTTCTCCTGGCGTAAGAGGTTCCGTCGGAATTTGGCGCGGGCATTCTGGAACCAGACCTAGAACCGTTCCACGGGAAGGAAAGGAAGGAAGGAAAGAAAGAAAGAAAGAATGAACTCAAGGTAGGTGGGAATACACACCCAAGGCAGAAGCTTGTCCACCCGGAGGATCAAACGCCCCGACGCCAAGTGAGCGACGCGGTTGATGCAGTACAAGGCAGTGAGCGGTGTGCAGATCACAACCGCTTCACAAATGCACGGCCCAACATAGAAGGACAAACCCACCAGGGCAAGATTCGGCCGTCCAACGTCTGCATTTCAAAGACAAAGGCCGCTTTTTTGAAGGGGCGGAGGGGACCACTGGTTTGAAAGAGGGGTCCAAGAGGCCATCCAGGTCAAAACTGAACAGCCCCTCCCTCAACAGAGAGGGAGGGATAGGACATCGTCTATCTCCACTCTACAACACGGTCCTTTCAGCAGTTCCAAGAAGGCTCCATGCCCATTTGCCCCGCTCAGGTGACAGATAAATCTCCAAGAGGCCGCGACGATGCTCAGAAAGAGCGCAAATGACCAGCTCTCTGCAAGGAGTATAAATCCTTCCCTTCCCCACCAGAACCGGAAGAAGCTTCTGGGATGAGAAGCGAAACATCTTCAAAGGAAAAACAAGAAAGTCCAGTCGCCTCCTGGAAAAAGCACCTTTGGGTCATGGCAGGTGGCCGAGGAGATTCTTTAAAACATCTCCCATTCCCCCGTACGGATCGATTGGCACTGGGGCCGTCCAGCGGATCGCCTTGATTTATTTAGCGCATGGCTTATCACACATATGGGGGGGGGTCCTCAACTCAACAACAATTCGTTTTAATGACCGTTCGGAGTTACAGCAGCACTAAAAATGCGACCTACGACCGTTTTTCACAGTTACAGCCGTTGCAGCACCCCTGTGATCCATGTGATCAAAACTCAGAGGTTTTGGCAACTGATTCATGTTTATGACCATTGCAGCGTCCCGGGTGTGTGTGTGTCACGTGATCCTTGTTTGAGATCTTCTGACAAACAAAGTCCATGGGGGAAGCAGGATTCACTTAACAACCAGATGACTAACTTATCAACTCAAAGCATTCACTTGACAAGGGAGGCAAGGAAGGTGGTACAATGGAGCCAAATCCACTTAACAAGGGTCTGGGCCGGTATCTGCCCTCAGCTTACGACCGGTCATGATGTGATCTGCAGTTTTGATCTGGGACCCCACAGTCACACTGAGGAGAGGACACTATGCCCCATTTATACAGGTGGTCCTCAACTTACGACCAGAATTGAACCCAAAATTTCTCTTGTTAAGCGAGACATTGGTTTTGCCCCGTTTTACGACTTTACGGTTGTAAAGTGAATCACTGCAGTTGTTAAGTTAGTCACACAATTGTTAATAGAAGAGAAGATAGAATGGAATGGAATAGAATAGAATAGAATAGAATAGAATAGAATAGAATAGAATAGAATAGAATAGAATAGAATAGAATAGAATAGAATAGAATAGAATAGAATAGAATATATGGAATGGAATGGAATGGAATGGAATGGAATGGAATAGAATAGAATAGAATAGAATAGAATAGAATAGAATAGAATAGAATAGAATAGAATAGAATAGAATAGAATAGAATAGAATAGAATAGAATAGAATAGAATAGAGAAAAGAGAATAGAATAATAAGAAATAAGAATAGAATAGAATAGAAAGAAAAGAGAAAAGAGAAAAGAGAAGAGAAGAGAATAATAAGAAATAAGAATAGAATAGAAACAGAAAAGAGAATAGAAGAGAGAAAAGAGAAGAGAAGAGAAAATAGAATAGAATAGAATAATAAGAATAGAATAGAATAGAATAGAATAGAATAGAATAGAATAGAATAGAATAGAATAGAATAGAATAGAATAGAATAGAATAACAGAGTGGGAAGGGATCTTGGAGGTCATCTAGTCCAACCCCCTGCTCAGGCAGGGAAGCCCTATACCATTTCAGACAAATGGCTGTCCAATCTCTTCTTAAAAATTTCCACAACATCTGGAGGCAAGTCCTTCCACTGGTTAATTGTTCTGTCAGGAAACAGTGCCATTGTAATTTTGAACGGTCACTAAGCGAAGTGTCGTAACTCAAGGACTACCTGTACAGAGACTCCCTCCCAGCTGATGACAGATGGTCTTGAACCCCAAGCCCTTCAGAGCATCATTAAAAGCAAAGTACAGATTCGTTAATGTGATCAACATACAGACGAATGTGCTACTTATTTGTTTTTCAAGTCCTAACTTCTGGAACAACCCCATAACTACCAACACACCCTAAACAGTTGTGGTCTCATCGGTACTCTTAAAAAGCTTTCTTTAACCTGGTGGACCTCCATAGAGACCTCTCAATGTCTCTGGGATTGCCATGGTTGGGAACTCTGGGAAATGTTACCCCAAAACATCAGGAAGGCACCCCAACAGTTGAGTAAGTTGATAGGGTTTTATTAACTGGCTCTCTGGAGGATTTCACTGGATTTTTTTTTTATTTTTATTTTTTGGACTGCCTTAAAGGTTAAGAGGAAGTCTTTCTCTTGGTGAAATATTCTTGGCCAGGATAATGAGCTGGTTGTTTTTCAGTGCCTTCATTCAGGTATGTCTCTTATTTATTTCCCAGTTTGGCCCAGACTGCCAGTTTGTTCTCTCCCAACAAATTTTATATTTTCTATTTTAGACATTAAATTTATATTCTGCCCTCCTCATTATCCGAAGCAGGGGCCTTCAAACTTGGCCCTTTTATGACGTGTGGACTTCAACTCCCAGAATTCCTCAGCCAGGCACGTGTGCCTGGCTGAGGAATTCTGGGAGTTGAAGTCCACACGTCATAAAAGGGCCAACTTTGAAGACCCATGATCCAAAGTGACTCTGGGTTCAAATACTGGGCAGCTGATCCGATGACTTTGTAAACTACCAAACAGTGTTAAATCATATATATTTGTGTGTGTGTGTGTGTGTGTGTGTGTGTGTTTGTGTGTGTGTAGGGGAGTGAGATACCAAAGGGGAACAGATGACACCAGATGTCACCCAGGCGGAACTGTATTTTCTCCTTCTTGTGCCGTTTGTCGATATTTAAATATTAATATTCGGGTTTTTTTAACCATCAGATTGTTTTAAAAGGACTGCTAGCCTTACGTGCCAAGATAAATGATTAATACTCCTAAAATAATAACATGGGGTGGGGGTGGGGGAAGAATCATATTTAATGTCCGGAGCAGCACGGAGGAATGTTAAGGATATGGATCCAATTTTATGTGGTTATTAATAATAGAAGCCCTACATACGAGTTGCACCTTCGATGCCTCTCTCCGAGGCGTTTACCAGCTCCAGAATAAGGATTTTTAAATAAATATACTATAAGTCCTTTCTGTTGCTCAGTGGGACATTGGCCAAACCAGCAATGCCCCATTTTACGACCTTTTACGAGTTGTTAAGTGAATTGCTGCAGTTGTTAAATTAGTCACTTTTTTGTGAAGTGGCATCCGGCTTTGACATTGCTTGCCAGAAGTTCGCCAAAAGGGATCACGTGACTCCCCCGAGACGCTGCGACCATCATAACATCCAGCGTCTGAATTTGGATACGTGACCGTGGTGGGTGGGTGGGGGGAACGCTGCCACGGTTGCCAGCGTGAAAAAATGACTTTTTTCAGTGCCCTTGTAACTTGGGACGGTCACTAAACGGACGGTTGTAAATGGGGGACTGGGTGTACACGGCTCAGGCAGGAAGGAATGAAACAGAAGGAGAGGGTGGGAAAAATAAATCTCCGCTTTGACTTCTGATGTCTACAGGGAGATCGCAACAGGTTTTCTGCTTTCCGGTCCGTCGGCCAAAGGTGGAATAAAACAATTTTAGGGATGAATGAATCCTTGGCTTCAGAAAATTCCACTTTTTTTTTTTCCAGCAGGAAGACACGATAGGTCAGTAGGGAATTTTGCTCGACAAGGAGGGCGGAGAAATCAGAACAAAAATGTATGACTTTTATACTTTAAAAAAAAAAAATATCAAAAAAGGGGCCGCCAGAGATTCTTTCTGGATTTTCTTTGCAGCAGACAAGGGAATTTGGAAGTTAACTACAGGGAAGGAAGGAAGGAAGGAAGGAAGGAAGGAAGGAAGGAAGGAAGGAAGGAAGGAAGGAAGGAAGGAAGGAAGGAAGGAAGGAAGGAAGGAAGGAAGGAGAGAACCAGTCCTATAAACTATCTTGCTTTTAGTTGCATATCTTTCCAGCAACAATGCAAACTTTCGTTGCATATTTTCCCAGCAACAATGCAAACTTTCGTTGCATATCTTCCCAGCAACAATGCAAACTTTCGTTGCATATCTTCCCAGCAACAATGCAAACTTTCGTTGCATATCTTCCCAGCAACAATGCAAATTTTCGTTGCATATCTTCCCAGCAACAATGCAAACTTTCGTTGCATATCTTCCCAGCAACAATGCAAACTTTCGTTGCATATCTTCCCAGCAACAATGCAAACTTTCATTGCATATTTTCCCAGCAACAATGCAAACTTTCATTGCATATCTTTCCAGCAACAATGCAAACTTTCGTTGCATATTTTCCCAGCAACAATGCAAACTTTTGTTGCATATCTTCCCAGCAACAATGCAAACTTTCGTTGCATATTTTCCCAGCAACAATGCAAACTTTCGTTGCATACCTTCCCAGCAACAATGCAAACTTTCGTTGCATATCTTCCCAGCAACAATGCAAACTTTCGTTGCATATCTTTCCAGTGCAATGCAAACTTTTCATGTGTGTGTTGGGGGAAAAAAGCATAATCGTGCATTTGTTCCTAAAGAAACAATCGTCCTCTCTCTTTTTTTGTAAGGGGGAGCAAAATCTCACGCACTATTTCTCAGGGAGAAACTGAGGCAAGGAAACAAAAAAAGGGGAGGAGCAGCAATGGAGGTGGGAGGAGTTAAGTGCAGAAGTCTGAATCTGCAAACAGCTTTTGCACGGTTAAATCATGTTTTGCCAGGCGCCCCTTTACAAAGTTAGCTGCCAGATCTGGAATGATTTAAAAAAAATATAATAAGGAAACCATGAGATTCAGCCGACACACGTATCTCTCGCCCTGGTACGTCCACGGTTGCGCGCAAACGTCCCCTACAAAACACACGCTGAAAAGAATTTGAATGCCAGATTATAGCGGCTGGATTTACTGATAGATCATCCAGATGCTATTGGCCTCCCTGAACCCTTAAAAATATTTCAGCATGGAAAGAATAATCTCCTAAATGTAATATTTCAGGGTTACCAGCTCCCCACCCTCCCGTTACGCATGACAGGCCTCAGCTTGACAGACAAGTATTTAGCAACTGCAGTTCCTCCACCGTAGATAGGTTGACCTGGTCACTGGAAACTCAATCAGAGACCTGGGAACGTGGAAGCAGAGAAGGAAAATTGGGACGGCCACTCCCAAGGCATCTCCTGAACAATAGACGGGGACATTAAAATCGACGTATGGAGTCTGGCAGGGACACCTGGCTCATTTTGCTTAGAAGTGCCCACGTTGATCGCTGGAGGCTTTTAAGAAGAGACCGGACAGTCACTTGTCTGAAATGGTATAGGGTCTCCTGCTTGAGCAGGGGGCTGGACTAGAAGACCTCCACGGTCCCTTCCAGCTCTATTCTGATTCTGATTCATTATACCTCCAATTCTGAAGGAGATCAGGAGCCATGACACAGCCGTCCTCTTCTCGCAGTTGCCTGCCTGCCTGCCTGCCCGCCTGCCTCTCTATCTATCTATCTATCTATCTATCTATCTATCTATCTATCTATCTATCTATCTATCTATCTATCTATCTATCTATCTATCTATCTACCTACCTACCTACCTACCTACCTACCTTCCTTCCTGTCTGCCTGTCAGTCTGTCTGTCTGTCTATCTATCTATCTATCTATCTATCTATCTATCTATCTATCTATCTATCTATCTATCTATCTATCTATCTCTACCTATCTATATCTACCTACCTATCTACCTATCTATCTATCTATCTACCTACCTACCTACCTATCCATCCATCCATTCACCTACCTACCTACCTACCTACCTACATCTATCTATCTATCTATCTATCCATCCATCCATCCATCCATCCATCCATCCATCCATCCATCCACCCACCTACCTACCTACCTATATCTATATCTATATCTATATCTATATCTATCTATCTATCTATCTATCTATCTATCTATCTATCTATCTATCTATCTATCTATCTATCTATCTATCATCTCATCTATCTATTTATCTATCTATCTACCTATCTATCCAATTTATTTGCCTCCCCCCATCTTACCATAGGGTAACTCTGGGTGGCTTATAGTTACATATAAGCTACAACACAAGTAGTTAAAAGCTTGTTAAAACCAAGGACGCACGGGGAGAGCGGGGTGGGTGGGATCTGTTATTACTCAATCCACCACTTCCATTGCGCTGATCCCCCACTGGGACCCCAAGCCGACTGGCCCAGCCATGGCTTTAGGCTCTTACGAAAAGATAGGAGGGTTGGGGGCCAACCTCACATCGGGAGGGTGGCGGCAAGATGTTCCAGAGGGTGGGGCCACAGCAGAGAACGCCCTCCTCCTCCTGGACCCCACCCCCCAGCAGCCAAAATCAGCGGGCTGATGGGACCCACAGCAGGCCTCCTCTGCCAGCACAGGTGAGAGGGTCCCTCGGGTAACCTGGACCCCTCCCATGAAAGGCTTTAAAGGGGACCACCGATACCTTGAATTGCACTTGGAAGCAGACTGGTACCCAAAGCAACTCGGGGGCAATGATGCTACAGGGGCCATTCTTGGGGATCCCAAAACTACCCGCCCTGCTGGCCTCTGCACCAGCTGTGGCTTCTGAATGGTCTTCAAGGGCAGTCCCATGCAGAGTGCAATACAGTAGTCCAGTCGTGAGAAGATTAGTGGCTGAACGACTGAGGGCAGAGGGTCCTCGTCCAAGAAATACTGCTTTCTAAAGCCACCTGATCAATGACCTCCTTCAGCAATGCACCATACAGAGACAGCCAACATTTCCCACTATCTAGGTTCTTGGAAGATCCCAGATTCCAGTATTTCAAAAGAGGAAGTTCTAAACCACAAACTTGGTTTGGTTGACATATGATGGGAATCCAGCCCACAGCAAGCCATTAGTAGGCAAAGATGATTCGTAAACGAGAAAGAGGGCAGAGAAGAGCAACAACTATGATCAGGGGACTGGAGGCTAAAACATACGGTGAACGGTTGCTGGAATTGGGTATGTTTAGTTTAACGAAGAGAAGGACCAGGGGGGACATGATAGTGGTGTTCCAGTATCTCAGGGACTGCCCCAAAGAAGAGGGAGTCAAGCTATTCTCCGAAGCACCTGAAGGCTGGACAAGAAGCAACGGGTGGAAACTAATCAAGGAGAAAAGCAACCTGGAACTAAGGATAAACTTCCTGACAGTGAGAACAATTAATCAGTGGAACAACCTGCCTCCAGAAGCGGTGAATGCTCCAACACTGGAAGTTTTTAAGAAGAGACCGGACAGCCATTTGTCTGAAATGGTATAGGGTTTACTGCCTAAGCAGGGGGTTGGACTAGATGACCTCCAAGGTCCCTTCCAACTCTGTTATTCTGTTCTATTTCTTTTCTATTCTATTCTACTCTACTCTACTCTACTCTACTCTACTCTACTCTACTCTACTCTACTCTACTCTACTCTACTCTACTCTACTCCTATTCTGTTCTGTTCTGTTCTGTTCTGTTCTGTTCTGTTCTATTCTATTCTATTCCTTAATTCTATTCTGTTCCTTAATTCTGTTCTGTTCCAAACTATAGCTCAGTGCAAAGTGGGGATGAGCTTCCTTTGAAGAAGATCTCAGGTGGATCGCTCTGCCCAAAACTCTTGAGGATTATCTGCAAGCAGATTAATTCAGGCTGATTAAGAGGCGCCCCCAGATTAAACGACTTCATTTGTACAACGCAAAGGGGAGACTACGTTTTAAACTTCCGAATTGTGTAAGATTTCTTTAACCACAGGTAGGTGAAAGCTGATGGAAGTTGGGACGGACTTGAAAACCTTTGAGTGACTTCTCGATCAAGGTGGCAAATACTTGTAAACCTTTTCCCCAAATTAGCACTTGCAGAAGCCATGGGGTAAAATCCCCACTTCTTCACCACCAGCTTTCTGTTCGTGTTTTGAGGATCTCGGCTTCCCAGGATTCATCACCGTTGGTCAGAGGATCGTCGAAATGTGTCAGAATTGAACAGACTTTTGTACATTTGGATGACAGTCTGCTCTAAAGTCCAGTGATCCCTGAACAATGTCATCCTGAACAATGTCATTCCTGAACAATGTCATCATTTCCATCAACATAGCTGCTAAGGCAAAAACGCCAAAAAAAAGGGGGGGTTCCTCAGCAAAACAGGCACACTTGGCTTTTGAGAATATGCTGAGGGTCCCCCGTCTTCCCCAAAACACCCCAAAACTGGACAGAACCAGCCAAGGGACCTCAGAAAGGAGCTCCTCTTTCCACCTCTCCAGCAATGTTCTCTTCTTGCTTCTCCAGGTAGTTTATTTCATTGCTGAACAGTTTTTCACTGCTGAAGGGTCTTCCTGATGCCCAACCAAAATTATCCTACTTGAAATCCATTGGTTTTTGCCCTGTTATCTAGAATAGAATAGAGTAGAATAGAATAGAGTAGAGTAGAGTAGAGTAGAGTAGAGTAGAGTAGAGTAGAGTAGAGTAGAGTAGAGTAGAGTAGAGTAGAGTAGAGTAGAGTAGAGTAGAGTAGAATAGAATAGAAAATGGAGAATATGAGTAGAGTAGAATATAGAATAGAATAGAATAGAAAATAGAATAGAGCAGAGTAGAACAGAATAGAATAGAATAGAATAGAATAGAATAGAATAGAATAGAATAGAATAGAATAGAATAGAATAGAATAGAATAGAATAGAATAGAATAGAATAGAATAGAATAGAATAGAATAGAATAGAATAGAATATAGAAAATGGAATAGAATAGAATAGACTAGAATAGACTAGGCTAGGCTAGGCTAGACTAGACTAGACTAGAATAGAATAGAATAGAATAGAATAGAATAGAATAGAATAGAATAGAATAGAATAGAATAGAATAGAATAGAATAGAATAGAATAGAATAGAATAGAATAGAAAATATGGAATTGGAGTGAAATGGAACAGAACAGAACAGAACACAATAGAAAATATGGAATTGGAGTGATGGAACAGAACAGAACAGAATAGAATAGAATATAGAATATAGAATATAGAATATAGAATATAGAATATAGAATATAGAATATAGAATATAGAATATAGAATATAGAATATAGAATATAGAATATAGAATATAGAATATAGAATATAGAATATAGAATATAGAATATAGAAAATAGAATAGAATAGAATATAGAATAGAATAGAATATAGAAAATGGAATATAGAATATAGAATATAGAAAATAGAAAATAGAATAGAATAGAATATAGAATATAGAATATAGAATATAGAATATAGAATATAGAATATAGAATATAGAATATAGAATATAGAATATAGAATATAGAATATAGAATATAGAATAGAATAGAATAGAATAGAATAGAATAGAATAGAATAGAATAGAATAGAATAGAATAGAATAGAATATATGGAATTGGAGTGATGGAACAGAACAGAACAGAACAGAATAGAATAGAATATAGAATAGAATAGAATAGAATAGAATAGAATAGAATAGAATAGAATAGAATAGAATAGAAAATATGGAATTGGAGTGAAATGGAACAGAACAGAACAGAACACAATAGAAAATATGGAATTGGAGTGATGGAACAGAACAGAACAGAATAGAATAGAATATAGAATAGAATATAGAATATAGAATATAGAATATAGAAAATAGAATATAGAATATAGAATATAGAAAATAGAATAGAATAGAATATAGAATAGAATAGAATATAGAAAATGGAATATAGAATATAGAATATAGAATATAGAATATAGAATATAGAATATAGAATATAGAATATAGAATATAGAATATAGAATAGAATAGAATAGAATAGAATAGAATAGAATAGAATAGAATAGAATAGAATAGAATAGAATAGAATAGAATAGAATAGAATATATGGAATTGGAGTGATGGAACAGAACAGAACAGAACAGAATAGAATAGAATATAGAATAGAATAGAATAGAATAGAATAGAATAGAATAGAATAGAATAGAATAGAATAGAATAGAATAGAATAGAATCTGGAAGGGACTTTGGAGGTCTTCTAGTCCAGCCCCCTGCTCAAGCAGGAGAAGCTATACCATTTCACATACATGTCTAGCCTCTTCTTAAAAACCTCCATTGATAAAGCACCCACAACTTCTGGAGGCAAGTTGTTCCACTGGTTCATTGTCCTCACTGTCAGGAAGTTTCTCCTTAATGCCATGTTGCTTCTCTCCTTGATTAATTTCCACCCATTTTTTCTTGTCCTTCTCTCTGGTGCTTTGGAGAATAACTTGACCCCCCTCTTCTTTGTGGCAGCCCCTCAAATACTGGAACACTGCTATCATGTCCCCCCCTATTTCTTCTATTCTTTAGTCTGGCCAAGCCCAAGTCCTGCAGCCGTTCTTCAGTTCGGAGCAATTCTACAGATCTGTGAATTTCATTCCTGCTTCTTGTTAAAGAGCAGTAACAAAACAGCCAGGTCAGCTGGCCATTTCATGACCAGGTTCACGTTCAACTGAAATTGGTTTACCTGTAGCTTGTCCAGCAAGCCACATCTGCTTGCATTCACATAACACTCAATCCTGATTTATAAACCACGATGGCTAGGTTCAGGGAATCTGCTAAGACCATGTGAAACAAAGTGCACACCTAACTTATAAACCATGCTTGAACCATCAACCATGGGAATTCAGCCGTGAAAGGGCATTCAGCAAATCACAGTTTAGTGAATCGGAATCCGTGCAAAGGGCAGATGTAGCCAGTATAATATTGGTTCTGAAAAATATATGTAACATAAATACACACACCCTCCACCCAACATGTTCGTCGGAGGCCAAAGCTGTTGGCATTCATCAGAAGAGGAGACAGTGGTCTACTGGAGTTCATTGTCCAGTCAAGGTCAAAGTGGATCAATAGTAATAGGGTTTCCTGCCTGAGCATGGGGTTGGACTAGAATAGAATAGAACTGGAAGGGACCTTGGAGGTCTTCTAGTCCAGCCCCCTGCTCAAGCAGGAGAACCTATCTCAGTCTCAGACAAATGACTGTCTAGACCAGGGGTAGACAACCTTGGCTCTTTTATGACTGGTGGACTTCAACTCCCAGAATTCCTGAGCCAGCATGGGGGAAATATGGCCCCTTCATGACTTGTGGACTTCAACTCCCAGAATTCCTGAGCCAGCATGGGGGAACTATGGCTCCCTCATCACTCATGGACTTCAATTCCCAGAATTCCTGAGCCAGCATGGCTCAGCTTGGAAACCACTCCCTTTCCCTTCAGCATGGCTGGCTCAGGAATTCTGGGAGTTGAAGTCCACCAGCCATAAAAGAGCCAAGGTTGCCGACCCCTGCTCTAGACTCTTCTTAAAAACTTCCAGTGATGGAGCGCCCATGATTTCTGGAGGCAAGCTGTTCCACTGGCTAATTGTCCTCACTGTTAGGAAGTTTCTCTTTAATTCCAGGTTGCTTCTCTCTTTGGTCAGTTTCCAACCATTGTTTCTCATCCTGCCCTCTGTTGCTTTGGAGAATAATGTGACCTCCTCCTGGTGGCAGCCCCTCAAATACTAGAACCCTGCTATCATGTCTCCCCTATTTCTTCTTTCTTTAGACCGGCCAAACCCAAGTCCCGTAGCCATTCTTCATACGTTTTAGTCTCCAGGCCTTGGATCATTTTAGTTGCTCTTCTCTGAACTTTTTCCAAACTCTCAATATCTTTTTTGTGATATGGCGACCAAAATTGGCTACAGTATTCCAAGAGTGGCCTCACTGAGGCTTGATAAAGGGGTAATAATACTACTCCAACTCTGTTGTGCTGTTTACATCGCATTAAGGAGTCCCTAGCTTTGGCCAAAGTTGGTTCTTCAAAAATTATGTTGCAAAACGCAGCATTCAAGACCACAACGGAGGCGAGTTGACCGAGCTGAAGTCCTCAGGAAGGACATCCCATTGTTGATCTCACACCAGTGCTCTGGCTGTTTTCTCCTCCTACATTTGATAGGTGACTATGGACATTCTCAGTCATCGAGGTCATGGTTGTGCTTTTTCACTGGACTTGCTTGTGTTTTTTTTGAAGACTTTTCACTTCTCATCCAAGAATCTCCTTCAGCTCTGACTGGAGGGTGGGGAAGGGAAGGATTTGTACTCCTTGCAGCGCCAAGACGGCCCCACACCCATTTGCACCACTCGGGGAACCCCAAGGACACAGTTCATCTCCAGGTGGCCTCAAGGACCCTCTAAAAGGATGCGAATGACCAGCAGTCTGCAAGGAGTATCAATCCTTCCATCCTCCACCATCCAGTCAGAGCTGAAGAAGCTCCTCGGATGAGGAGAGAAACGTCTTCAAAGAAGAACAAGGAAGTCCAGTTGCCTCAGGAAAAAACCCCTTTGGGACCTTTGACAGGTGAGACAGAGATAATGCAAGGCCGGTATTTCCAACGTATCTCCCCGTCCATCCTCGCTGTCTCAGGGAAGAAGCCAGATTTGGTTGGACGTATCTCAGGGACTTCAACTCCTAGAATTCTCCAGCCAGAATGGAATTCTAAGAGTTGACGTTCGCCCACCTTCACCCTTCAGGGTGGGGAAACACGGCCGTAGCTTGCTGGGCATCCTATCTGTCAGCGGGGAGACATCTGTATCTCCAGCCAATGATCCCCTGCTCCACTTTGAGGCCCTCAAATCACTTACCTGGAGCACCCTTTTGGTTAAACCCGTTTTTTGCGCGAGCTGCTTCAAGTCCTTGGCATCTGGGTTGTGATTAATAGCAAAATAGGATTTCATTGTCCGCAGCTGGTGGTGTTTGAAGGAGGTCCTCATGCGTTTGGTCTTCTGGTTGCTGGGGTAGTGCTGGTCCCGATCCAGGGGGCTGCCGTCGTTCTCGTTGCAGCTCAGGGCTAGGGGCACAAAGATGGGGAACAGACGGTCAGCACAATGTCCAGGGGAAAGACCCCCCCCCATCTGCTCTCCTCCTCAACCATCAAAGGAGGCATCGCTTGGGCACAACTATCCATGGCACCGCTGAGCATATGGCCCAGAAGGAACCTAGCAGTTTGGTCAAATGGTGAAGAAACCAGGCTAGAAACCAGGAGACGGTGAGTTCTAGTCCCACCTTAGCCATGAAAGCCAGCTGGGTGAACTTTAGACCAATCACCAGGAGATGGTGAGTTCTAGTCCCGCCTTAGGCATGACAGCCAGCTGGGTGACTTTGGGCCAATCACCAGGAGACGGTGAGTTCAAGTCCCGCCTTAGGCATGACAGCCAGCTAGGTGACTTTGAGCCAATCACCAGGAGACAGTGAGTTCTAGACCTGTTTTAAACATGGTAGCCAGCTGGGTGACTTTGGCCAATCACCAGGAGATGATGAGTTCTAGTCCCACCCTAGGCATGAAAGGCAGCTGGGTGTCTTTGAGCCAATCACCAGGAGACAGTGAGTTCTAGTCCCGCCTTAGGCCTGACAGCCAGCTAGGTGACTTTGGACCAATCACAAGGAGAGGATGAGCTCTAGTCCCGCCTTAGGCCTGACAGCCAGCTAGGTGACTTTGGGCCAATCACCAGGAGAGGATGAGTTCTAGTTCTACCTTGTGACTTTGGGCCAGCTCTTTCTCTCTCTCAGCGGAACCCACCTCAAAAGATTGTCATTGTAGGGAAAACAGGAGGAGGGAGGAGTGTTACATACGTTCACCACCTCGGGTTAACCTTGAATTACAGGCCATCCTCTACTTACGACAGTTCATTTAGTGACCGTTCAGAGTTACAACTGACTTAGGACCAATTTTCACCTTTATAGCACCCTCTCTCCCGTGATCGTGTGATCAAAACTGAGACACTTGGCAGCTGACTCTGCAGCGTCCCAGAGCCACGTGATCCAGGGGAGGGAAGCCAGATTTCCCATAACAACCGTGCCACAACTTAACAACTGGCCGTGTTTCACTCAAGGACGATGGCAGAGAAAGGTCGTAAAATGGGGCAAAACTCACTTAGCCAATATCTCGCTTAACGATGGAAATGTTGGGGGCTGGACGGTGGCCCAAATGCCAAGGGCTCCCCGTGTTTATAAAAATGATGCAAAGACAAAATAAAGATGACCAAACAAATAAACGGCGAAGGGGTCTGGTTGGTGCCTTTAGAAATCCGCCAGACCCGTTCCTTACCCCATCCAAGCCTGTGGTCGCATCATCGGCAGGGCGTTTAAACCCAGATTCTCACACTCACACAGGATCTCAGCTTGCTTCCTTTACAAAGTGAGCCTGGGAAGGGGGCGGGGTTGGTAGGGGGGGCTGGAGGGAAAGAGGCCTCTTGCTTTCTGCCACCGGGTTTAATGCATTTGCTTCTTCAGTTGCTCTCTCTCTCACACACACACACAGAGAGAAAGAGAGAGACAAAAACACAACACAGAGCCTCATGTCAATCTTCCACTTGCTTCTCCCTTTCCAGACCGGGAGAAGAAAAGAACCACTTTGCAAAAAAGAAAAAAAAAAAGAAATGTTTTAACGCACTTCAAATTGTTCAGTGGCTTGGCACAGCTGCAAACCCCCAAGTCCACTCCAGTCTGAATAGGGGGGACAAAAAAAAAGCCCATTCAAAAACCTCCGGGCTCTTCTCTTCCAGTTCCCCCTGCAGAATAAGAAAGCAGCCCATTAACTAACTTAAAGGACTGCTTAAGAGAAAGAAAGGAGGGAGGGAGGGAAGGGGGAGCCCTGGCCAGGGTGGGGAGGGATGCCGGAGGATGTGCCCACCTGACCAAAAAGCTCACCTATAATTTAAGGGGAGAACAGAGCAGAAAGTTGGAGCTGCGTCCGGTGAGCCAGACAAAAACTCGCAAGGAACTCTCTTGTCTTTGGCAGGCCATTAAAAAACTCCAAAGCACTTTAAAAAAAAAAACCAGCAACAACAATAATAATAATAATCTGGGTTTGAGTTTATTTTCTCTCTCTCTCTCTCCAACCCCTTCCACTGACTAAATGCAATTTAATCACAGCCGCCCTCCACAAACCAAATGAAACCCTTGCAGAGAATTAAAGGGCCCTGTCGGGTCCGCTAACTAAAACCCCTTCAGTTTGCAAAAGGGAGTTTAAATTAATACATACAGTAAGGAGGGACCCACCCACCCCGAAGCTGTTTTTACTGCAACGTCTTTTGGGGGTCGCCAAACAGGAAGGAAACTTGTTCTTCTTGGATGGGACGCCGCAGAAGTAAATTTTCCACAACTTTCTGTCTGTTTTCTAGATTTCTGAAACAACTGGGTGGGTGGGTGGAGGGAAAAACACCCAGTTGGATTCAGATAATTATTTACTCATTCTATCAAAAACGCAGGAGAGAGAGAGAGAGAGAGAGAGAGAGAGAGAGAGAGAGAGAGAGAGAGAGAGAGAGAGAGAGAGAGAGAGAGAGAGAGAGAGAGAGAGAGAGAGAGAGAGAGAGAAGGAGAGAGGAGAGCGGAGAGAGAGAGAGAGAAATATCTCTCGTGGGGGTACTAACGTGTGAATTATCGATTCAGCTGTCTCGACATATCTGCACAGGCTTTTAAAACTGCCCTTCATCCGATTATCAAATCTACTTTTGACAGGGACCCCGCAGGCAGGCTGGTACGGCTAAGTCAGCTGCAGATCCTAAAGTCTTTTTCATTTTTATTTTTTAATTTTGGGGAAATTCTGAATTAAACCGGGCTCCCAAATTTGCATGTCAGAATCAGCGCTTGGCCCCCTCAGCGGCTCAAGCACTCCCAAAATAGCAGAGTGCTTCTGGAATGGGTAGAGTAGACAGCTTGCTAAAAGTAACCCATGGTGCAGAGCACAGCACTTTCGAACAGGCTCTGCCTTTGCCTGGAAAAGGCCCCATGTACTCAAAAGAAGTGGAATAACACATATAAACAGAGCGATGACTTAGGACGTAATGCTGGGCCATCACAGAGAGGGATCGTGGCTAACACAAGGGGCAAACCCTAGATAGGCCCATGTACTCAAAAGAAATGGAATAACACATATAAACAGAGCGATGACTTAGGACGTAATGCTGGCCGTCACAGAGAGGGATCGTGGCTAACACAAAGGGCAAACCCTAGATTAGGCCCATGTACTCAAAGAAGAATAACACATATAAACAGAGCGATGACTTAGGACGTAATGCTGGGCCATCACAGACAAGGGTATGATATGAAAAGAACGGGGTGACTCTGGATGACCGCAGGTGCGGTGAAAGCGATCCATCTAAAGTCAGACTAACCGTCCCACCACAAACAATCAGAAGTCCCCTGCAAGTAGTTTGTGTGTCCTACACAACCCCTGAGACATCTCCCAACTTTGAATCCGTTCTCAGGATCCTTGGAGCAGGCAAACATGAATTCACTTTTACGTTCTCTGCCAGCCAGCCGCCTTTCAGAAAATCCCTAGCCCAAACCTATGGTCAATGGCCAAACACAAACTTTCAGCCAGCCAGGAAAACTTCATTTATGTTGTGTGTTGCATTGAAGGAATATGTTTTGTATGGCGCGAAGCCTGAGCTGGAGAAGGAGGCAGCCCATTTAAGATGATTTTTGTCGAGGGCTGAAAAACCAAGTCTTTTCTTTGGCCCGCAGGCGGCTGATGCCGATGTGTCCGCACAATGTTCCTTAACACTCCCTGGGACGGGTGGCTCTAGAGAGGAGCTGTGTTTTCCTGGGGAGTAGTTGCACAAGCGCACACCAAATGAGGGAACGTTCATGCCAATCTAAAAGGATGAAGGGAGGGAGTCTCGGGCGCTGCCCAGTCAGGATTTTATAAGTCCGGGAAGATTGATCAGACTAGTAGCTGGGACTAGAACGATTTAATTAAAATGTTTGAAGGACGGGCTGGGTAGCAGGAGAAGGAAACAACCAGCCAAGGAATGGAACAGCAGCTTGCCTTCAGAGGTTGTGGAAGCTTCATCACTGGAGGCTTTCAGAAGAGACTGGACAGACATCTGTCAGAAATGCTGTAGGGTCTCCTGCTTGGGTGGGGGGGTGACTAGATGACCTCCAAGGTCCCTTCCAACTCTCTTTTCTATTCTATTCTACTCTATTCTATCTATATTTTCTTTTTTCTATTCTTGTTCTCTGTTTCTATTCTATATATTTTTCTATTCTTTCTTTTTCTATTCTATATTCTATTCTGTTCTATTCTATTCTATTCTCTTTTTCTATTCTATTCTATTCTGTTCTGTTCTATTCATTTTTCTATTCTTTTCTTATTCCATTCCTATTCTATTCTATTCTATTCCATATTCTATTCTATTCTATTCTATTCTACTCTATTCTTATTCCATGTTCTGTTCTGTTCTATTCTATTCTATATTCTATTCCATATTTTATTCTTATTCCTATTCCATGTTCTACTCTACTCTATTCTATTCTTATTCCATGTTCTATTCCACGTTCTATTCTATTCCTATTCCATGTTCTATTCTATTCTCTTCTTATTCCATGTTCTATTCCATATTCTATTCTATTCTACTCTATTCTATTCTATTCCATTCTATTCTATTCTATCATTATTCTATTCTATTCTATTCCATTTTCTATATTCTATTCTATTCCATTTTCTATGTTCTATTCTATTCTATCATTCTATTCTATCATTATTCTATTCTATTCTATTCTATTTTCTATATTCTATTCTATTCTATTCCATTTTCTATGTTCTATTCTATTCTATCATTATTCTATTCTATTCTATTCTATTCTATTCTATTCTATTCTATTCTATTCTATTTTTTTCCTATTCTATTCTATCTATTCTATTCCATTTTCTATATTCTATTCTATTCTATTCTATTCTATTCTATTCTATTCTATTCTATTCTATTCTATTCTATTCTATTCTATTCTATTCTATTCTATTCTAAAATGTTCCCTCAAATCCAGCCATAACGAGAAACCCCAAGGTTGCCTCTTCACCAAACCCCATGTTCTGCATTTGCTGTTCAATTCTTAGGCAAGCAGATGTCACAATAGACGTGGAAGGAGCACTGGAACACACACAAACCTATTTCATGCCTATTCACACAGTCCTTCCAGAAGGAAGACCCCCATGTGGGAGGAGACACAATCAGCACCCAGCCCGCATGATGGACTTCCCAGATCGTGCTGCATCTGGTGAACATTGGGGGATGTTGCAATCAAGTATGGCTTCTCTTCCCCCACCCACACACAACGGGCAAGGTAGCCTACAAGGGTAGCCCTA
>JARGCV010000157.1:0-17500 GCA_034064705.1 Bothrops alternatus | reverse complement strand
ACCTATGGAGATTCTCAGCCCTCCAGTTCCTGGTTGTCCCAAAGATGCTTTTTCAGCGGGCAACTGGACTTTCTTGCTTTTTTCTTGGAAGACGTTTCGCTTCTCCTCCCAGAAGCTTCCTCAGTTTCCCCCCAGGTTTGTGTTCAACCCCCTCCCCCCAGGTGACCTCGAGGACACAGGTAAACCCCCCCAAAGGGCTGCAACAACTCTCTATAAGTCTAAGAGAAGGCAAAGGAGCACCAGCGGTCGGCAAGGAGTATAAATAAATCCTTCCCACCGTCCAAGTCAGAGCTGAAGAAGCTTCTGGGATGAGAAAGGCGAAACGTCTTCAAAGCCAAAGCAGAAAGTCCAGCTGCCTCTTGGGAAGCCTATAAAGAAGGCCGAGGCGGGGAGTTTCCACCAACCCCTCGCCCCCCTCACTTGCCCACCCCCCCTGCCCGCCGCCGGCCAGACCTGCCCCGTCCCCTTTCCCCTCACCTTTCGCCCCCCCCCGCCGCCCGATCCTTACCGGTAATAATCTTCCTTGCAGTAGATGCTGCCGTCTTTGCTAAAACAGGTCAGTTCGGATTCCAGGTTGAGTTTACACTCGCAGCACTTCAGACAACGCATGTGCCACTGCTTGTCCACCGCCAGGAGGTAGTAGCGATCCGAGATCTTCCCGCCGCAGCCGGCGCACAGGGCGGCCCGCTCACTGCTCACCGACGGCATGGCGTGCTGCGGGGTTGGGGGGCGGGGGGGGGGGAGAGAGAGAGAGAGAGGCGCTTAAGGCGAGGGTCCACCGGCTCCTCATCTGCCCGGCCGGTCGGGAACGGAGGGGAGCCTGGCCGGGAAATGCCTACATCCAGCAAGGGGTGGGGGGGGGGAATGGATAAATGCCGATAGGCCCCTTTCTCCCCCCCCACCCCACCGCCAGCCCAACAGAACCGGTTGGGATTATGGGTATGAAAGGATGCAGGATTTGGGTTTGGGTTTGGCTGGTCAAGAGGGAGAGAAAGGACCTGATAGCGGGGTTCCAGTATCTGAGGGGCTGCCCCAAAGAAGAGGGAGTCAAGCTATTTTCCAAAGCGCCTGAAGGCAGGACAAGAAGCAACGGATGGAAACTACTCCAGAAGAGAAGCAACCTGGAACTAAGGAGGAACATCCTAACAGGGAGGACAGTTAATCAATGGAACAACTTCCCACCAGAAATCGTGGGCGCTCCATCACGGGAGGTTTTTAAGAAGAGACTGGACCGCCACTGGTCTAAAATGGCATCAGGTCTCCTGCTGGAGCAGGGGGCTGGACTAGAAGACCTCCAAGGTCCCTTTCCAGCTCGATTCTGATTGACTGACTGGTTGGTTGGTTGGTTGGTTGGTTGAATCCGAGCGCTTCTCCCCTCCCGGGAGAAGGGATGGGCCAGCGAGCCCCCAAATCCTGCCTTCCCACAACCCACGACACCAGGTCAAAGCTGGCTTGTTAATTCCCAGGTTCCACTTTGGGGAGGGGGGAGGAATTCAGCCCGCTGCGAGTGGTGAGAAGCCGAAACGGGGTTTTAATTCGGAGCTCGAGCTAGCCGCGTCGTCTGAACCCAGCCGGCCTCCCGTTTTTCTCTGCGTGTCTCGTAGTATGGATTGTGGAACGGAGGGTGGGCGGGAGGGGGGGGGAAGGACGGGAAAAGCAAAGCGGAGGCCTGCGCGGGGCGGGAGAAGCCCCGTAAAATAAATATGGGTGGGAAATCCTAAAGAAACAAATGTTTAGGGGGGGGCCGCCAACCGCCGCCGCCCCCCAGGAACGAAAACTTAGCTCTCTTCTCAGCTCTTTGCAAGAAAGTTATATAGATATATTAAAGTTATATAGCTATATTAAATATATAGATATATTAAATATATATAGATATATTAAAGTTATATAGATATATTAAATATATATAGATATATTAAAGTGATATAGATATATTAAAGTGATATAGATATATTAAATAGAATATATATTAAATAGAATATAATATATAAATATATTATACACATACATACATACATACATACATACATACATACATACATACATACCGTACATACATACATATATATATATATATATATATATATATATATATATATATATATATATAAACAAACACGAATCTAATAGTATTCTTCTGCTAACGAAATAACGGCGGCTCGCGTTACTCCTCCGATATTTCCACGTTTTTGCTTTTTTGTTTTTTTAAAAAAGGGGGGCAAATGAAGGAAATTTAAGCGGGCAGGAGCTGAGGAAGGAAGGCGCTTCGTACAGAGCCAAGCCCGGCCGTTTCCACGACCAGGCCACAACGGGCTAGCTAAGGCAGCCACTTCGGAGGAAGCGCAAAGCATCTGGCTGCGATCAGCTCTGGCTGAGATCCTATCGGGCATCGCGCGGAAATTTGCCCCGGGCGAGCTGGCTGGAACTCCCGCCAGACTGGGCGCCTCCTCGGAATCTAAGTTTGAATTTATCCGAGCTGTTTTTTGGTTTTTTTCCCCTCTTCTGCCTAAATAACCACGCTGCTTATTTTTTTTTCCTTTTTTCCTCCTTCTTATAAACATATTTTAAAATGCTAATGTTAATTTATTCGACCCGTTCCGGCTGGTATCGGAAGAGGGAAAATTCGCTTCTTCTCCTCTCCTCTTTCTTTTTTAAATAGGACCAATAATTATTTGAATTAGAAATGGACGAGACGGGCTGTTTTTTTTTTAATTGAGATCCCTAAGCATGTTGAAATCAGATTAATTTTATTTCTCCTGCAAAGCAAAAAAAAAGAAAAGAAAAGAAAAAAGAAAATCCGGTTCCCCTAAATATGAAACGAGAACGTGGAATCTTTTGAAAATCCATTTAATATTTGGAAGTCGGGAAGTGGTTCTGTGATTTAATTCCTGCCGGAACGGGTGAGTTAGAAGCTCTGCAAAATAAGTGAATCGATTTCTTGAAATTTTCTCTTCAAAGCGTCTCTGCAGAAAAATATTTCTAAGGGCAAAAACAGAAGGCTCGTCGGGGTGGGTGGGAAAAAAATCATAACAACAACAATAATTAGAAAAAAAAGAAAAAGTAGCGGAGGAAAAATAATTGTCGTTTCTCTTTGTGTTTCCCCCCCACCCCGCTCCCAAGTGCCAAAAAATCCGGATGAAAAATATTTAGAAAGGGCCCTTTCGTTCATCTTTGAAATAATATTCCAGACTAAAATAGCATTTTGCGCCGTCCATTTGTAAACGGTTTATTATTCGCAACGCTATTGTTATTTTTGTCATTAATTCCAGTATTATCTACGGCTGGAAGGCGCTCACGGGATCTACATTCATTTTTCTAGTTAACAGGTGAAAACAGACGGTTGCTGGAAGGGGAAAAAAAGAAACGGGCGCAAACACGATAAATGCTAATCCCTCTATTAAAATGTTGCCGACCGAGGCCACTTGGTTAAGCAAACACATTAAAAGCAAAGGGGGTGGGGGGTTGGAGGCGAAGCCAACAGATAGACAAGAGATTTCGATTTGGGGAAGGGGCAAACTGTAAAGGACATGTCTAAAAGCCTCATCCATAAAATAAAAGCCCCAAGAAGTCATATTTTTTTTCTGGGTCGATTTAAGGTCAGCTCAACTTCGCCTTCCGTAGCGGTCGTTTAAAGCTGAATTTTACTTAATTTTATTTCTTTGCAACGGGAGAGCGGGGGGGGGGAATAACTAGAGAGAGGAACAGACCAATATACTCGTTAACCCAACATGCACTTTTGGGGCGTTCTCCATCCCGGCTTCAAAAAACGGGCTGGCATTTCCCCGGATCGAACCTGGCCCGGTTCCGCCGCCCGGCCGCGGTTCCTCTTCCCGACTCGAGTCCCGCGTTTCCGTCGGAGGCGGCCTTGGGGGGGGGGGAGCCGGTGGACCGCAGCTAGGAAGCCGAGAAAGGAGAGCGGCCTCGCCCTGGATCCTTTCCCGGCTGGAATTGGGGACCGCCGGACCTGCCTACCGTTTCGGTCTCGCCTCGGTCGATGGCCGAAGTGATGGCGGGCGCGTCCGCCTTGCTCCGCCGGTCCATCTGGTCGATGACGCCGCGCATCTCGGAACCGGCCTGGCTGTGGAAGAGCATGGCCGCGCCGGAGGCCCCGCGCCTCGCCGCCGCTCCTGGCGCTCCGCTTTTACGCGCGCCGAGGCGGCGGTGCCATTCCCCGGCCCGGCCGCCGGCCGGCCGGCCGCCCCGTCTCGCCTCCGCTTCCTCCCCGTCCTCTCCCCGGGCTGGCTTCGGGGGAGGCCGCCCCGGCCAGGCCGGCGGAGAAAGGGAAGGTTGCGACGGCCGCTTTTTAAAGCATGGCGAGCTCCAGGCCGGGGCGCACGGACGGCGGGCGCCGGGGCTTCTCCCGGCGGCGCTCGGGACGGCTCCGGGGCTGGAGGAGGCCCAGGCGCTGCGGCGGGCGGAGGGCACGGCCGAGCGGGCCGGATCCGCGCAAGGAGGGAGGGAGGCGGGCGGGCGGGCGGGATCCGGGCCGGCCTCTGCGCCTCCGCCGCCGCCTCCTCCGCTGCTTCCTCCGGCAGGCGCGGCTGTGGCGACGGTGGTGGTGGCGGCGGCTGCTGAGCCCGGCTGCCGCTTCGGGGACCGAGGCAGGGGGCGGGAAGGCGAGGCTGGAGGAGGAGGAGGAGGAGGACCGGGAGGAGGAGCCGCGTTCCGGGCAGGAGCCGCCGCAGTCCCAGCCCGCGCAAGGCTCCGCGCCTTTTCTAGCGCCGCTCTGACATCACGTCGGGCCCGGCGCCCATTGGCTGCTCCCCGCCCGCCCGGCTCCGTCCACCATGTGCTCGCCCGGTGGCCGGCTCGGGCCGGGAAGGGCGAAGGCTCCCCCGCCGCCCGGGGAACCGCCCGGGGAACCGCCCTGGCCCTAGCCGGCCGGACCGCGCCGTCCAGGCGGCCGCTTTGCTACCGCGGCTCGCTCGCTCCCTCGGCCCCCGCCCGGGCAGCGAAGAAAGGACGGGGCGCAGAGGTCCTTCCGCTCCCCTCCAGCTCCGATCTCTGCCAAAGTGGCCAGGAGGGTCCCTGGATTCCCCCCCCCACGCCCCCTTTGGCTTCCCAGGAGGGGGTGCTTCCTTTCTGTCCCGCAAAGGAGGAGGCAGACCCCCGTCCCCGTTGGGAGGGAAAGGCGTCTTCTCCCCTCCGTTGGAGAGAAGAGTCTGCGGGGGAACGAGTCTCGGAAGGAAGGAAGGAAGGAGGAAGGAGGGAAGGAAGGAGGAAGAAGGGAAGGAAGGAAGGAAGGAGGGAAGGAGGGAGGGAGGGAGGGAGGGAGGGAGAGGGAAGGAAGGACAGAAAGAAAGAAATTAGGATGAAAGGAGGGAGGGAGGGAGGGAAAGAAGAAGGGAGAGGGAGGGAGGGGAGAGGGAAAGAAGGAAGGAAAGAAAGGAAGGAGGAGGGAAGGAGGGAAAGAAAGAACAAGGAAAGGAAAGAAAGAAAAAAGAAAGAGGAAGAAGGAAGGAAAGAAAGAAAGAGGAAGAGGGAAGGAAGGAAGGAGGGAGAGAAAGAAAGAAAAAAGAAAGAAAGGGAATGGAGGAAGGAAAGAAAGAAAGAAGAAAGAAAGAAAGAAAGAAAGAGGAAGGAAGGAAGGAAGGAAGGAAAGGAAGGAAGGAAGAGGGAAGGAAGGAGGGAGGGAAAGAAAGAAAAAAAGAAATAAAGGGGAATGGAGAAAGGAAAGAAAGAAAGAAAGGGGAAGGAAGGAAAGAAGGAAGAAGGAAAGAAAGAGGAAGAGGAAAGGAAGGAAGGAGGGAGAGAAAGAAAGAAAAAAGAAAGAAAGGGGAATGGAGGAAGGAAAGAAAGAAAGAGGGAGGGAGGAAGGAAGGAAGGAAAGAAAGAAAGAAAGAAAGAAAGAGGAAGAGGGAAGGAAGGAGGGAGGGAGGGAAAGAAAGAAAAAAAGAAAGGGGAATGGAGGAAGGAAAGAAAGAAAGAAAGAAAGAAAGAAAGAGGAAGAGGGAAGGAAGGAAGAAGGAGGGAAAGAAAGAAAGAAAGGGGAATGGAGGAAAGAAAGAAAGAAAGAGGGAGGGAGGAAGGAGGAAGGAATGAGAGAAAGAAAGAGGAAGGAAGGAAGGAAGGAAGGAAGGAAGGAAGGAAGGAAGGAAGGACACCCCCCAGTGAAGGGGGCGTGGCCGTCGAAAGAGCCGCCTGGCTCTACCGTTCTGAAGGCTTTTCTGCCCCCCCCGCCGGGGGGGATGCGTGCACATCGACCCCCGCATTTAGAAAGTCGGTCCTGCATTGGCGCAGCTTTGGGGAGCGGAAGGCATTGGATGATCCGGGGCCCCAGAGTCCTGCTCCGCTTTTCGGGGGGGGGCTAGGACGAGGCCAGGCTGGGGGAGACCCCAGTTCCGACCTCCCTTAGGCGCCAGCTCCTAGAGATGCGGAGAACGGGGCATGGACCCGGACTGACTCCAAAGGACCTGGACACCTTGCCCCCCCCCCCACTCCAGGATTGTTTCTCCCCCCCCCCTTCCCTCCCCACCGTGGGACGCCTATTTGAATCCGGATTCAGAGGAGGGGGGTCTGCTTGTTCTTGTTGCCTCTTTGCGAATTTCAGGGCTCTTTCTTTAAGGGGCTGGGCCCCCTCGTCCCCCCCCCGCAGGCGCAGACATTTCATGCGGAACAGCACCCCAGATACGCCCCCTCCCCTTCTCGAGGGGCGACAGGTCACGAAGGAGGCCCCAAGGAGAGGGAAAGCCCCCCCCAGCCCTCTGTGGGAGGCCCCGCCCTCTCTTCCTACTGGGCGGAGCTTACGTCGAGTTGCAGGGAGAGGAGAGAGGAGCCGGGAAGGAAAGAAGCAACGACCGACCGATGAAAACTCACTCGGAGCCCTTTCGGGAAAGCTTCCTGGCTGGCTGGCTGGCTCTTCCGTTGGCCATTCCAGGGAGCTTCCCTGGAAGAGCCCAACGGGCGGGAAGCGGCCCTCAGGAGCCTGCTCCTGACCCCTCGCCCCCGGGGTCCCTGCCAAGCAAGGCCGGAGTAACGGGAACCGGAGTGACGCCAGGTTCTTTCCAGCGCCACCGGCTGCTTTCTGTGCTTCTAGGGCAGGGATCCCCAACCTTAGGTCCCTGCAAACTCTACCGGTCCGAGCGAGATGCAGGCAGCATGCAACACCACAGCCTCTCCCGGTCCGCGGAAAAAAAACCCCTCTCCACGAAACCGGTCCCTGGGGTACAAAAGATTGAGGGCTGCTGCTGTAGGGGGTGGCCTCTAATTTGGGGAGGGGGGCTTTGCCTGGTCAGTCCTTTGCCCCTCCACCTAATCGTGTTGGACCCGGAGCTGTGAAGCGCCGCGCGGTGACTCCCTCTGTCCCCACCCGTGAAGAAGTGCCGGAGAAGTGTCTTCTTGCTCCGGGCCACAGAGAATGAATGGAGAAGGGGGCAGGGCAGGACACCCCCCCGGAAGCGTCTCGGAGAGGGGGGGCTGCTGTATAACCTATTCCCGACCTCCCTCGGCTCCGATTTTCCCTGGGGCTGTGCCAGGGCTGTGCGGGGAAAGCCCGAACGTGTCAGGAGCTCCGGGACACCCCCCCCCACCGCTCGCCCCCCCATCCCGGGCTTCGGCTGGGTTAACGATCTCGCCCGGCCTGGCGTCTCTGCGGTCGTTAATTGGACTGATTAAAAGCGCCGAGGCTCTAATTTATCCCAGGCAGGTCCTCTGCCCCCCTGAACGTGGGATGCGCTGTAGGCCCACCTGCAGGGCAAAGACCCCCCCCTCCCCAGCCCGCGCCTGGGAAGAAGACGGTTACAAATGAGAGGCAAAGACCCTCCTCGGCCTCCCTCAACCTTATGGCGCCTTCCTTCCAGGGAGGGAGGGAGGGAGGTCTTCCCCCCTTCCCAGAAGGAAGCGCCCCCCTCCCATCCACCTGTCCCTCTGGGAGGCGACAGGTGAGCGTCTTGCCGGCCGGGGCCACCACCATCTGCCGCGGACCGGGAGCCGCTCCGCCCTAGCCGAGGCAGACAAAAGGAGGGCTCCGCCGAGGGAGAAGGCCGAGCGCCTAATTGCCGGGTTTCAGATGCCCCCCCCCTCCGTCTGTCCTCTCCTTCTGGGGCGGCCAGAGGAACGGAGAACCGGGGACGCATCCCGCCCATCCGGAGCAGGAGCTTCGAAGCTCCAGGACGCTCCAGGGGGACCCCCCCAAAAAAACTCCGTAGGGCAGTGCCTGGAAGGGGGGGTCTTTTACTTTTCCCGGGGACCTGGATCCCTTTGTCAACCGTGAGATTCGGAAAAGGGGGGATCTTTGCACCCCCAGACTCCGCGAGAGGGACAGGTTAGAGGCGAGGGTCTCCCCCCCCCACGTTCTTAACCAGGACCAGAATTGTTCCCTGGCCCGTCCTGACAACAACCCTATTCAGCCTAGATCATATGGAGACCTTCCATTTTTGAAAAGAGGGGGTCGTTTCCCTTCGCCTCGCCCCCTCCTCATTTGGTAAAAGAGGTGTGTGGGGGGGGTGAAGAGTGCCTCCCCCTTTCTCTTCCCTGGACTATTAATTCGCTCCCAGGAACTCGAGACGAGCTAATAATTGGCGGCCTCTTCCCTCAGCCCCCCCTTCTTTCCTTCCCCCCCACTACTTTCCATTTTATTTGTGTTTTATTTGTAAATAATTAGCTAAAGCTGCCTTTGAATCACCTCTTCGCTCGCTCTGGCCGGCTGGAGAACCGCGACGTCAGAATCACTTAAGATCATCCTTTTAATTAGCCCACCTTTTTTGCAGAAAACGACTAAATAATGGACCTTCCGCTCAGCCCCCCACCCCCCTGGATTTCCCTTCTCCGGGGGCGGCGGGGGGAGGACCAGCGGTGGCCGGACCCAGCCACCAGCCCAGATGTGCGCAAAGCATTCGAGGTCGGCGGGGGCTCCGTACTCAGGCCAGGAAGCTGGAAGGCAGCGGGAGTGCAGGACGACTACGGAACTCGTTGCCACTGGATGCGAGAGGGACTTTCCTTGCTTTGCTTTTTAGGCGGGTGGAAAAGGGAAGGGGTGTTTCTCCCCCCCTACACACACACACACACGCACTTTCTTGCTGCTTGAGGTTAAAGACGGGACCCCCCCCAAATGGGGGTGGGTAAAGCAGAGAGAGCAAAATCGCTGCTCGGCTGCCAAAGAACCCTGTTTTTCTCTAAGGGTACAGGATATATGTGGAGAACGGGCTGAAAAAAAAATATTTTCTTTTCTTTCTACAACGGAGGACGATTCTTTCCGCCGACCCCCCCTCTTCCTCCTCGCCCCCTCCCCAAGTCCTGTGTGGCACCCCCTCCTCTTAAACAGGACCAAATAAATGCCTGAAAGCGGATTCTTTTGTTGGGAACAGCTATTTTAAGGAAATTGCCCCTGGAAGAGAGCAGGCCAGCGGGTTCAGGGAAAGGTGGTGGGGGGGAGAGAAACCCACCCCCCAAAGGGTTTCTCCAGCTCCGGGATGGGTTCCAGCCCCCCCCGCGCCCCCGCCCCCCGCCTTAACGAAAGGGGACGACCTGTGCAGTTCTCCCTTTTGTTCTGTGGGGAAAGGGGGTCCCCGAAAGGAATGCGCAACGGAAGGCAAGAGGCTGCCCTTTGGGTCAACCAGCCCGTTCCTTTTCGGCGACTGGTGTGTGTGTGTGTGTGTGTCTGTGTCTGTGTCTGTGTGTGTGTGTGTTCGGGCGCGCGTGTGGTCTCGCCGGGGAGGGGGTTTTCAGAGCTTAGGATCCCGCGCAAACGGCAGTGGAGGGAAGCAAAGCAGAGGCACCCCTCCCGTGGTGAGTGGCGTTTAGCGAGCGGTGGGTTCAGCGTCCGGCGTCCGGTGCCCGTTGCCCACGGAGGAAGGAAGGGCAGAGGAAGCAAGAGAGAAAGGAGGAGAGGGGACACTTTCCGAGGCAGGCAGGACAAAGGCGGCTGGCTTTTAGAGTTGCCCACCCCTTTCACACACACACACACACACACACACACACACACCACACAGACACACACACACACATTTTCTCCCTCTCTCTCACTCTCTCTGTTTCTCTCCCTCTCTCCCTGTCTTCTCCCTCTCTTTCTCTTTCTCTCTCTCTCTCCCCTTGCCTTTTTTCTCTTTCTTTCTCTCTCTCTCTCTCTCTCCCTCGCTCCCTCTCCCTCTCTTTTTCTCCCCCCTCTCTCCCTCTCTCCCTGTCCTCACCCTCTTTCTCTCTCTCCCCCTGCCTTTTTCTTTCTCTTTCTTTTTCTCTCTCTCCTCTCTCTTTTCTTCCTCTCTCTCTCCCTCTCTCTCCCTCTCTCGCCCCCTCTTTCTCTTTCTCTTTCTCTTTCTCTTTCTCTTTCTTTCTCTTTCTCTTTCTCTTTCTCTCCCTTTCCCTTCCCCCCTCTCTCTCTTTCTTTCTTTCTTCTGATTCTCTCTCACACTCTCTCCCTCTCTGTTTCTCCCCCTCTCTCCCTCTCTCTCCCTGTCCTCTCCCTCTCTTTCTCTTTCTCTCTCTCACCTTTTTTCTCTTTCTCTCTCCTCCTCTCTCTCTCTCTCCCTCGCTCCCTCTCCCTCTCTTTTCCTCCCCCCTTCCTCTCTCCATATCCTCACCCTCTTTCTCTCTCTCCCCTGCCTTTCTCTCTCTCCCCCTGCCTCTCTCTCTCTCTCTCTCATCTCTCTCTCTCTCTCTCTCTCTCTCTCTCTCTCTCTCTCTCTCTCTCTCTCTCTCTCTCTCTCTCTCTCTCTCTCTGTCTCTCTCTGTCTCTGTGTCTCTGTGTCTCTGTGTCTCTGGTGTCTCTGTCTGTCTGTCTGTCTGTCTGTCTGTCTGTCTGTCTGTCTGTCTGTCCTCTCTCTCTCTCTCTCCTCTCTCTCTCTCTCTCTCGGCCTTTCTCGCGGCTAGGGACCCTCGCGGCTAGGGGAGAAACGGGGCCTTTGCAACCCGCCTGGACAGCGCGGGGACAAGGGGCTTCCTTGGCGGGGGTGGGGTGGGGGTGGGGTCTTGGCAGGGAGGGGTGGGACGGAGTGGGTCCGTTTGTGACCCCCCCTCCCCAGCGCAGAGACAGGCGCAGCTCTTTCTCTGCCCTAAGTGGGTTTCTCCACACCAAGACTCCAACTTTCGGGGATTTCTTTGCTAAACCTCCGCGCGAGAAAGCGATCGGGCCCAGTCTGATTCCCTGCACGGGTCCCCCTGTTTTCCCCACTGGGGAAGTTCCCCCACTGCTTCTGCCCCGCTCCCGAGCCCAGAGCCTCGAACCGCCAGCCCTCCTCACCCGACTGAAGGTTTTTCCATATCTAATCCCTGGACGCGCGTGGATATTTTCTGCGCTCCCAAAAGGGCTACGGCGGGGGGGGTGTAGACAAAAACCCCAAGCCTGGGCTGTGCGTCTTACGAAAAAGAAGGACGTGGGATCGACCCCCCTCCCGCTTTGGGGCCCCCCGAAACCAATGTTTGAACGCCACGTTCTGTCGCCAAAGCGAACCGTCAGCTTTCGCCCTGCGTCGGATCTCCATGTCTGCAGCGCCGCTCTGGACGCCGGAGAACCCGTCCTCCCCCCCCCTCACGCCCCCCCGGCCGGTTTTAGTGAAGCTGCTGGTCCGGCGGGGAAGAAAATCAGCACTGCGCGTAAAAGCGCGGCTAAACACCCACCAAGGTCCGGCTGAGAGCGCATAGCCCCTAGCCGGTTCTATAGGCCCTCGCCCTATAGAACCGGGTTGGACTAGAAGACCTCCAAGGTCCCCTTCCAGCTCTGTTCTGACTGATTGATTGAGAGGTTCGGGAAAGCTCTCGACTGCAACCCCCGTTCGTGAGGCTGCCAGTCTCCTCCCCCACCCCCACGCCGGAGTTTTTTAGAATAGAGTAGAAGAGGAGTGGAGAGGAGAGGAGAGAAGGAGAAGAGAAGCTTGAAGGGACCTTGAAGGTCTTCTAGTCCAGCCCCTGCTCGAGCAGGAGACCCCCGTACCCTTTCAGACAAGTGGCTGTTCCCACCTCTCCCAGCCCAACTTCTAGGCATCCCGGCGCACGCCAGTTTTTAACAAGGGGCAGCCAGACTAAGTCCGGGACACCCCCCCCAAAAGGGTCTTTCTTTCATGTTGAAGAGACCCCAGCCCCACCCACCTCCACCCCATCTTTGTCTTTCCCTCACCCGCCACCTTTCTCCGGCGAGATGCCTCCATAGGAAACGTCTGTGGCAGGGGTTCTCAACCTTGGCAACTTTAAGACTTGTGGACTTCAACTCCCAGAATTCCTCAGCCAGCTTTGCTGGCTGAGGAATTCTGGGAGTTGAAGTCCACAAGTCTTAAAGTTGCCAAGGTTGAGAACCCCTGGTCTACGCAGATTCCCCGCCATCCAGGCATAGTTATCCCAAAGATGCTTTTTTTTTTTTTTCACGTGGCAACTGGAGTTTCTTGGAAGGTTTTTTTTGTTTTGTTTTCCCTACCCTCCAGTCAGAGCTGAAGAAGCTTCTGGGAGGAGAAGCGAAACGTCGTCCAAGAGAAACAAGAAAGTCCGGTTGGCCTCGTGGGGGGGGGGGAGGAAGCATCTTTGGGACCTCCAGTAGGAAAAGTGACTTTCTGCGGAGCCGAGGACAAAGCCGGAGGGAGACCGGGAGGGGCCCCCAACTCTTCTGAAAACCCCGAGGGCAACTGGCGGATCAGTGGCTCCCTCCTCGCGCCACACAAACACACACACACACACACAGACAGACACACACACACACACACACACACACACACACACACACACACACACACACACACACACGCCCCGCCTAAGGGAGCAAAGCGCTCGCAGAGCTCAGAAGAAGCCAAGTCTTGCGCCTCCGTGGAGACCAAGCTGGAAACCTGGAGAACTCGCGGCGTTGGTTACGGCTCGCTCCTTTCCAAAGCGAAAAATAACGCCGTTGAGTAGATGGTTTCGGGGAGGGGGGGGTGTTGGCTGAAAAAAGCGGGGGACCAGGGCGGGGGGGGGCGGGCGATTGATCCGAATCACCCGCTAAAAGGGAGACTTGACTTACTTAGCTCTTCGCTTGAGGGCAGAAATACGCGCCTTCCCTTGCAATATTCGGGACGGGAAACTGGAAGGGGGGGGGAAACCCTTCTCGGACACCTCCCCGCCCTTCCGGAGAAATAAATAATCCGAGGGAGAAGAGGGGGGAGGGGTTTAAAAAGGGGGGGGGAGAAAACGAAAACAGGTTTTGCAGCCGGAACTAGAATTTCACACAGCTCCAAAAGAAAAGGACGGAACCAAACGCAGGAGCGCCAGGGGCGCAGAGAAGACGGCTGAGACCCTTCCCGGGCTCACCGAGCCCCTCTTCCTGGGGGGATCGGAGGGCGCGGGGTGTGTGTGGGGGGTCTGCTTTCCCTAACCTTTCGAGAGGAGCCCCGGGAGACGCAACAGCCAGAAAAGCGCTCGAGAGGCCAAGAGGAGGAGGAGGAGGAGGGTGGAAGCCTAACCGCGCCGAAACTCCGGAGAAGCGCAATAATTTCCCCCGTGGGGCATCCCGGATCCGGTGGAACGACGCAAATGGGCGCAACGAGGGGCGCCCCGCAAATAACGACAATGGGACGGAGACTGCGCCCGCCGGGCTTGCCAAACCACAGTCTTCCCCCCCCTTGCCCCCGCCAGCCCCGCCGCCAGGAGGAGAGGCAAGGAAGCGGAGGAGGCGAAAAGACCGAACGAAGGAGAGAAACCAGACCTACCGCGGCGGGAGGAGGAGGAGGAAGCGCGGAGTTCCGCCGCTCGTCGCCTCGGCTGGGGGCTCCCTGCGCGGAGGAGCCCCCCTCCCAGCTTCTCCGCCCCTTCGCCCGCATCCTAAGGCAGCGCGCACCTGGCCGCCCCCCACCCCCCACCCCCCGCCGCCTTACCTCCCTGGCGCTCCGCGGAGGCGCCCAGCTCAGGCGAGGAGGAGCGGTGGTGCCCCTGCGCCCGGGCACGGCGCGTGGGCGAAGGGATGCGCGGAGGCTCCGGACGGGGGCGCGCAAGTCTGCCCCCCGCCGGCGCTTTGGAGACGCGCCCTTGAAGTTGCGCCCCAGTGGACTGGTGAGCCGGGCCGGGCCGGGGCCAGGGCAGAAGCCCCGTCCGGAACCTGGGCTTCTCAGCCGGCTTCCAACTCTCCATCGGTGCTCCTGAAGGGCGAGCGCAATATGGGAATAAGGGAGAATTCCTTCCTTCCTTCCTTCCTTCCTTCCTTCCTTCCTTCCTTCCTTCCTTCCTTCCTTCCTTCCTTCCTTCCTTCCTTCCTTCCTTCCTTCCTTCCCTAATTAACACCTAGGATAATTTCCATTTTTTCCTTCCTTCCTTCTTTCCTTCCTTCCTTCCTTCCCTAATTAACACCTAGGATAATTTCCATTTTTTCCTTCCTTCCTTCCTTCCTTCCTTCCTTCCTTCCTTCCTTCCTTCCTTCCTTCCTTCCCTAATTAACACCTAGGATAATTTCCATGTTTTCCTTCCTTCCTTCCCTCCTTCCTTCCTTCCTTCCTTCCTTCCTTCCTTCCTTCCTTCCCTAATTAACACCTAGGATAATTTCCATTTTTTCCTTCCTTCCTTCTTTCCTTCCTTCCTTCCTTCCCTAATTAACACCTAGGATAATTTCCATGTTTTCCTTCCTTCCTTCCTTCCTTCCTTCCTTCCTTCCTTCCTTCCTTCCTTCCTTCCTTCCTTCCTTCCTTCCTTCCCTAATTAACACCTAGGATAATTTCCATTTTTTCCTTCCTTCCTCTTCCTTCCTTCCTTCCTTCCTTCCTTCCTTCCTTCCTTCCCTAATTAACACCTAGGATAATTTCCATTTTTTCCTTCCTTCCTTCCTTCCTTCCTTAACACCTAGGATAATTTCCATTTTTTCCTTCCTTCCTTTCGTCCTTCCTTCCTCATTCCCTCCCTCCCTTTTCTTCCTTTTCCCTTTTTCCCTTCTCCTCCCTCCTTTCCCTCCCTCCCTCCCTCTTTCCCTTCTCCCTCCCTCCCTCCCTCCCTCCTGCCTTCCCTTCCTTCCTTTTTTCTCTTCTCTTCCCGCGGGCGGATCTCCACATGCAAAGCCTTTTCTCCCCCCCCCCCACCCCAGACAGTGGGCTTAATTAGGGTGGCTTAAGGGCTTACATCACCCTCATCCTCGGCGCCCCCATTCATGGAGGGACGTACGCGGTCGGCTAATGAGCTTCCATAATGAGCGGCAGTCTATCTCATTATCGGAAGCCAGGCGCGGACAGGCAGGGAAAGTCCCAGCCTATTCCAGGGAGATTTTGCGGCTGAGGTGAGGCTGCTCTATTATTATTATTATTATTATTATTTTTCTCAGGGAGCCAAAGCAAGATCGAATTCGGGCTCCCGGGGGGTGGGGGGGGGTGGAAGGGGAAGTGGAAAGGCAGGCATAAAACGGGGAGGAAGGGGGTCCCCCTTTCGTGGGCAATTCACGAAATGCGTCCGGATTCTGAATCCGGAGCCTCAAAAAAAAAGCCCCCCCACCGTCTCTCTCCTGCATAACACAGAGGCGTGTTTGGCCCTGTTAGGAACCCCGGATTGATTCACAGGACACCCCCCAAACTGCAGAGAAGTCTTGGGGGGGGGAAGATCCCTCGCCTTTGATTTGCGAGGAGACCCGCCTCTCCATTGGACTCTGGAGCCAGAGCTGGCCTCTTCGCTCTGGTAGCTTCCCCTACTACAGCCTGCGCCCCGAACATTTTGGGGGGGGGTGAGGATGCCGTCACAGGACAGTCACAGCACCCTGAGATCTGAAATGTGTTTCCCCGGATCAAAAGGGTGAAATCGTATTATTTGGGGGATCTGCTCAAATGCTTGAGCGCTGCTTGCGAATTAAAGAGATTTACTTCTCTTCCTTCCTTTCTTCATTCTTCCTTCATCCCTCCTTCCATTACTTCTTTTCCTTCCTTCCTTCCTCCATTCTTCCTTCCTTCGTCCCTCCTCCCTCCATTATTTACTTCTCTTCCTTCCTTTCTTCATTCTTCCTTCATCCCTCCTTCCATTACTTCTTTTCCTTCCTTCCTTCCTCCATTCTTTCTTCATCCCCCTCCCTCCATTATTTGCTTCTTTTCCTTCCTTCCTTCCTCCATTCTTCCATCCCTCCCTCCCTCCATTATTTACTTCTTTTCCTTCCTTCCTCCATTCTTCCCTCCCTCCCTCCATTATTTACTTCTCTTCCTTCCTTCCTTCCTTCTTCCTTCATTCTTCCTTCATCCCTCCCTTTGTTACTTCTTTTCTTCCTTCCTTCCTCACTCTTCCATCCCTCCCTCCCTCCATTATTTACTTCTTTTCCTTCCTTCCTTCTCCATTCTTCCCTCCCTCCCTCCCTCCATTATTTACTTCTCTTCCTTCCTTCCTTCTTTCCTTCCTTCCTTCATTCATTCATTCTTCCTTCATCCCTCCCTCCGTTACTTCTTTTCTTCCTTCCTCCATTCTTTCTTCATTCCCCCTCCCTCCATTATTTGCTTCTTTCCTTCCTTCCTTCCTCCATTCTTCCATCCCTCCCTCCCTCCATTATTACTTCTTTTCCATCCTTCCTTCCTTCCTCCATTCTTACTTCATCCCCCCTCCCTCCATTATTTGCTTCTTTTCCTTCCTTTCTTCCTTTCTTCCTTCCTTTCTTCCTCCATTCTTCCATCCCTCCCTCCATTACTTCTTTTCCTTCCTTCCTTCCTCCATTTCTTCCATCCCTCCCTCCATTTACTTCTTTTCCTTCCTTCCTTCCTCCATTCTTCCATCCCTCCCTCCCTCCCTCCATTATTTACTTCTTTTCCTTCCTTCCTTCCTTCCTTCCTTCCTTCCTTCCTTCCTTCCTCCATTCTTCCTTCATCCCCCCTTCCTCCATTGTTTACTTCTTTTCCTTCCTTCTTCCTTCCCCATTCTTCCTTCATCCCTCCCTCCATTGTTTACTCCTTTTCCTTCCTTCCTTCCTTCCTTCCTCTCTCCTCCCTCCCTTCATTATTTACTTCTCTTCCTTCCTTCCTCCATTCTTCCATCCCTCCCTCCCTCCATTACTTCTTTTCCTTCCTTCCTTCCTTCCTCTCTCCCTCCCTCCCTTCATTATTTACTTCTCTTCCTTCCTTCCTTCCTTCCTTCCTTCCTTCCTTCCTTCCTCCATTCTTCATCCCTCCCTCCCTCCATTATTTGCTTCTTTTCCCTTCCTTTCTTCCTTCCTTCTTCCTCCAACCCTCCCTCCCTCCATTATTTGCTTCTTTTCCTTCCATCCTTCCTTCCTTCTTCCTTCCCCATTCTTCCTCATCCCTCCCTCCATTGTTTACTCCTTTTCCTTCCTTCCTTCCTTCCTTCCTCCTTCCTTCCTTCCTTCCTTCCTTCCTTTCTCCCCTCCCTCCCTCCCTTCATTATTTACTTCTCTTCCTTCCTTCCTCTCTCCTTTCCTCTCTCCCTCCCTGACATATACAATCCCACCCTATCCTACAATTGAGTTCATCACATGCCCCGGCTTTCCCTTTTATTTCAGTTTCTTTACAAATTGTGGAGTGCAATTTTTTTTAAAGAGTCCCTTGTCTGTTTTATCTTTCAGGCAAAAAATAATAATAATAAAGAGGCCTTACGGTGTTCCTCTTAAAAATTCCAGCCCACTCTCCACTCCCTCCATGCTTTT